>CM067381.1:78350734-78566323 GCA_034510155.1 Eucriotettix oculatus
ACTGCTGTAAAGTATTACTTTTTCATATTATTCTGCGAATGTCTTAATCTTTCCGCCAGCCATGCTGTAGACTATCGAATGATCGACAAGGTCTCTCTACTACTGCTGTAAAGTATATTATTATTTTTTTCATATTATTCCGCGAATGTCTTAATCTTTCCGCCATGCTGTAGATTATCGAATGATCGACAAGGTCTCTACTGCTGCTGTAAAGTATATTTTTTAAAATATTATTCTGCGAATGTCTTAATGGATGATACCTGCTGAAGGAGGCAAAACCACGTGGTCTGCCATTTTGGGGACCCCCTAGAGAAAAGTGATTGTCATGTAGTGGGAATGACACCGCAGTTGTGATATAGTCCACAGGTAGTTTAATATTTACGGTGGAATCGATCGCGATGGCCCCCCCATCTTTTTTTTATCGAATCGACGAGTGCTGTGAATTGGTGATTGGCCGGCGAGAGGATCGACTCTCCGCCCGCTTCTCTATCGGGGAGTGGCATCTTTTCTCCCTCAATACTAATTAAATTTCGGACTTAATTTGGACGGAATTCCCGGAGGCCGTCGGGTCGTAAAAGCCGAGCCGAGCCGTGCTATGCTAATATTAATGCGGGCCGAGGCCCGGGGGCCTGGACGGAGCCTCTATCACCGGGAACTCTATCATATGAAGCCGTAAAAAAGGATCGCCCCGCACTAAACGCCCTTGTTTTATGTCCGTCATCTAATAACTGGCCTGCCGCCAGTTTTATATTTCGCAGTGCCTTTTTATTACGCGGGGGATAAATTAAAATCTTCAAGGTAGGAGAGATAAATTTCTCTGCCATCCTCGTACATTTCTGTTGGGGCCTTTTCATCTCTTGGTTTTCGCGTGTGCGCCTCGTCATTTGTTTTCTTGTGTGCGGAAGGCGGCATGAGTCGGTCTTCACCTACACGCGAATTCGTACGGCCCAGAGAGGGTGGTTCAAATACCTTGTGTCCCAATACCGGAAACGAATAACCTTTATTTATTTATTTTCTACGTCCATCGAGATCGAGATTTAAGACCTTTGAAATAACTCGATAACTTCAACCCGCTATCGATTACTTTAAATCTGTGTCAATTCACATTGAACATTCCTTAAATATTCTTCCGCACTTGCAGAAACTGCCAGCATATTCAATCACTCATGTTATTTGTTATTAATAATAACAGTAACCTCTTCAGATATGTTACATGACTTTGATACCAGAAGTAAAAAAAAATAGATTTACAGATGGAAGGAAGGAAGGGAAGTCTCTAACCGTAATACAAAAAGGGTGTACATTACAATGCCATCTATTAGCATATTTAATAAACTTCCCACCTCCATTAAATAATTAAAAATAAATCCAAACAAGTTCAAATATGAACTAAGTTCTTACTAAGGCCACTCCTTCTACTCTGTTATGGAGCTGAATGTATATCATAGGGTAGATATTTATAATTATGAAAGAACATTATTAGAACACTAATTTTTTTAGTATAGGATGTTAAAATATTTATCAATTTTATATATATAAGGTACAAATTGTATGTCTTCTGTATAGAACTTAAGAAAATCTTATTATAAGTTAAAAATTAATGAATAGTTACAGTATATTTTAATATTAATAAAGCAACCTAACTATGTAAAATCTCTGACTCGTGTTCCACAACATCCTTGAAGCTTGTGCTTCTCTATAGGATCTATGGAATATGATTTAATACTTATAATTAATGAATAGTTACAGTATATTTTAATATTAATAAAGCAACCTAACTATGTAAAATCTCTGACTCGTGTTCCACAACATCATCCTTGAAGCTTGTGCTTCTCTATAGGAGGATCTATGGAATATGATTTAATACTTATAATTAATGAATAGTTACGGTATATTATAATATTAATAAAGCAACCTAACTATGTAAAATCTCTGACTCTCGTTCCACAACATCATCTTTGAAGCTCGTGCTTCCCTTATAGTAGGATCTATGGAATATGACTTTATACTTATAATTAATGAATAGTTACAGTATATTTTAATATTAATAAAGCAACCTAACTATGTAAAATCTCTGACTCGTGTTCCACAACATCATCCTTGAAGCTTGTGCTTCTCTATAGAATCTATGGAATATGATTTAATACTTATACTTATAATTAATGAATAGTTACAGTATATTTTAATATTAATAAAGCAACCTAACTATGTAAAATCTCTGACTCGTTTTTACATCATCCTTGAAGCTTGTGCTTCTCTATAGGATCTATGGAATATGATTTTATACTTATAATTAATGAATAGTTACAGTATATTTGAATATTAATAAAGCCACGTAACTATGTAAAATCTCTGACTCGCGTTCCACAACATCATCCTTGCTTCCCTTATAGGAGGATCTATGGAACATCTCGAGATTGATGTTGCACAGACTGTACCTTCCACCGGTCTTCCCAGGGCTGTGGAGTTTACAGCGCTTTAATATCCACATGGAATACATTAGTCAATGCAACGCTTGGTGTAATGAGACGCCGTAAAAGTTTTGCGTTGCGCCGCCGAGATGAAGGGGCGGGCGTTTTATCCCGGCTTAATGCAAGTTGCGCCATTTTCCAAGACGAGAGAAACGCGATTACTTGCGCCGCTAGACATTTCGCTCTAATTTAATTAGCGATTATGGCCTCCAGGACTACTACTACTACTAGGCCATTGTTGTTACACGCTTCCTTGTGCCTCGGAAGATCTAATCAGACGTCATTCACGCAAGAACTAAACAGGTTCCCTCCGATAACGGGGGTTCATTTGAATAATTTCTGGTTAAAAAAAAATTAAAAATTTTCTTTTTGACACGCTGTTTGAATATTTACACTCTGTGGGAAATCGTCGCAAAATGTTTACCAACCTCAGAAATAATCAATTTTCCATATAAATTATTTTATAAACCTGAAAACTGTTCCGATAATTTATATTAAAAAAATATATATCAATATGGTTTCCTTGTATCTTATAAAGGTCAAAATGGTAGATCAGCAAATTTGTCTCAATTTTAAAATTTGGTTTTCAATCTCCTATGAAGTAATTTTACCTCGTAGCCATTTTACACCTTGCAATTACAATTTCCCTGCAATTAACCTGTGTGATTTCCGTCTAGCTCCTAATGATTCTAAAATATAACATTCTAATAAATATTATGCTATATATATATATACTTTTGCAGTCTTCTCAGACGGTTGGACTGACCCGAACAAGTTGTGAGAGTTCTTGGTCTGACCTTCCATGAAAATTTACACGGGGGATTTTGTTTGAAACGTCGGAATCAGGCAACGGAACGAGGGAAATAAGATCACCCAGATATTTGACATTCAAATTTAAAATCCATATTTTCTTGAGATACTTCACGAATCTCAAATTACCGATGAAAAGTAAAACCCGATTTATTTTACGTCCACTTTTGATAACATCAAGTTATATAATTTATTAAGATTCCCTTGAAGTTACAGGTAGAAAACGTTAAGCGACAAGAATTCATTATTCGTCCACAGTGACCGACATCCATGACGCTTTTCTGTCATTTATAGTGTTTTCCTGATTCAGGTTGCCGATTTATTCTGTACAGTTGGTTGTAGATATTAAAAATGGCGGACCGAATGTGGAACAAACCGTCAATTATAGGGTAGTAAATGATAACACTAAAAGTAAATTAGAAACTTGAAAAAAGGTTTATTGAAGTTGCAACGAATATAAATATTTTAGGGAAGGAAGGGAAATAATTCAAAGAATATATTTCCTCGGGCGTCAGAACTTACCTTAGTTTTTTTTTAATAATTAACTTAACCAATCTATTGTAAGGCTAGTGTTCATACGAAAATTATTTTCTTAGGCTAAAGTGGCAATTTATTAATTTTTTTCTGCCGTATTCAATTTTTGTTTCGCTGACTAAGCCTTTTATTTGTTTGTTTGTTTGTTTGTTCGTGTGCATCGCGAAACCATTGGTACGTATAGCGACGACGGTGTTTCACGGTGCCACAATCACGGTTTTAAAAAAGAATGACTAATTCTTCCAAGCCGTGAATTTTAACAGAAATTGAATTTTTTTTTATTTTTACAAACTCTCCAGGTCCAAGGTTGAATTCCACTCGTCTTTAAAATATATTTGATTCCTTAAATATTGAAAGGCACTTTTTCAACCAGGATGTATTCCTATTAATTCAGCCTAAATCGCAATCAGTCACAAGTTAAGTCTTTTTTCTTCAAGCAAAACGACGACGTCTAGAGAAAAATTGCATGTACTTCATCTCAACTTGGCTTTGCTGATGTTTGTCCTGGATTAACTAAGTCAGGAATGTTTTTACTATTCCCAAATCCTTGATAGAGATTTTTGGCTTGCTCTGACGAGTTATTAGCTCTGAAGCGCCTTCTCCGTTATGATTTCCCTCTTTATTTGGATGCTAAGCGTTTTTTCTTCTTCTTCCTTGTAATCAGTCTTAATCTGTCTCCTTGACTTAGGCTGGAAAACCAAATGGTTTTTTTTACACGTTGAAATGATTGGCCTTATTTGCCATGGCACTTGAAAAATTATTATTGTCAGATTAAAAGTGTTCTTTAGTGTAAGTTTTTTGTCTGCGGCAGACGACGGATGTTTCTTCTTTTCGTGTGACCGGACCGCACATTGCTGACGGCGTGTCGGTCGCGGAATGATTTTTGCCCCCGCGAGCGCATTGCAGTGATCTATAGAGAGCCTTCGGCGGCGGCCGCCGCGCGAGGAGAGTCGCTCGCTAATTGGCGGTCGTGGGAGCCGCCGAGTCGTAACAATGGCCGCTTCTGAGCGACTGCAGCGTGCTAATATGTGTGCGCCGAATTCTGTTTGCTGAGCGGGTTATGATGGCCACGGCCTCCTTGTCTTCCGTGTTAACTTCATTTGCGGGAGCGATCTGTTCTGTTCTGTTCTCTTCTCCTCCTGTGGGAAACGCAAATCCAGCTGTTTCAGATGACCTTCTCACCACGTAATCTCACAAGCATTCGATTCCAGACAGACTGACTGCAGCTCGAAACAACCCAAGCGGCTGTTAAAACCACTTGTCATACACACGCCGAAAAAACCTGTACAAATCCACTAACTTACGACCATTGAAACAAAATTAGCAGGTTTCGGAAATACGTAACACTTACCTTTTTGTGATTAATTCTTTAACATATGAATCGCCTTCTTTTAATTAAATTAGGATGAAAATACACGTGCATTGAACGCTATAGACGCCCAGAAAGAAAATTTTGCGTTATTTAACTGGAAAAAGACCCAAAAATTGTGAACGTAGAGTCGAAATAATATAATAAACAACAAATGGATTGACTGTCGGAATATTTTTCGTACAAAATTTAAAATTCGTTCTAACGATATTTGATATGTAGAATATTAAATGGCACGCAAAAACAAAATTGCCGGATTCATTTTACTGAAAAAGTCCCAAAATTGTGAAACGAAACGTGGTATGAATAAAATATATAAAAAAATTTTTTTTTGAATTGGCTGTGAATTTGTCGTCATTTTAATTCTCAACATTTATATCAAATATTACAGGCCGGGAAAAAAATGAAACATTATTTTTTGCGTTCTTTAACTGAAAAAGTCCCAAAATTGGGACAGGGGGGGTCTGTAGAGCAGACTTTGTATTATTATGCAGACACTCTCTCCCTGCATACTGACTGATATAAGGGAACTATGTTAGATAATAGAATAGGAAAACCGTACTTGGTGAATCATAATGAGGAATGAAGAAACATTAAGGTGAAAATTTGACGTTATGCAAACAGTTTTTTTGCTCATTATATATATATATATATATACATCAAATTTGGAAGTATTTTTTTATGCAGGGGGTCTGTAGAGCAGACTGTGTATTATTATGCAGACACTCTCTCCCTGAATACTGACTGATATAAGGGAACTATGTTAGATAATAGAATAGGAAACTGTACTTGGTGAATCATAATAAGGAATAAAGCATTAAGGTGAAAATTTGATGTTAACCAAACTGAATTATTTTTTTACACATTATATATATATATACATCAAATTTGGAAGTATTTATTATTGCAGGGGGTCTGTAGAGCAGACTATGCAGACACTCTATCCCTGCATACTGACTGATATAAGGGAACTAAGATGATAACTGTACTTGATGAGGAATGAAGAAGCATTAAGGTGAAAATGCCGCCGCAGCAGCGTTGTTTTCCTTTCAATCAAAAAGGGTTTTGTCAATAAGAAGCGAGCTGGCGGCTAACGTCGTCCTTAATTATTTTGACGCGTTTTAAGTGGAGGTCGTGAAACGTCTATGATTTATTTATGAGTCAGTGATATTAGAATCGCATTTTGCCGGCAAGAATAAATGCGGCTGTTAAAGCAGGCAGTTACTCGAGGTAATTGCAAGGCTTAGAACTGTGCCAGTCGCTCTCCTTCTCCTCCTCTCCTCCCCCTGCTCAATAAGTCGTAATTTATCCTAATCGCGAGGAAGTTATAAACGAGTGTAAATCGACCATAAAGACGGAACGCTTCGACCACGCAGGCAGGCAACCAACCAACCTGCAACCGCAACAAAATCGCTGCTCATCGAAAATTCGCACTACCGCTAAAGGAGGAGAAAACGACGGCGCCGCCGCCATATTTAATTTTTTCCCCCTCTCCTCCTCCTCTTCTTCCCCGTCCTTCCCTCACTGCGCTGTCAACATTTTTTTCGATTAACCAAAAGGGGTATAAAATCTGGTTTCTCTCCACGTTTGCTTTTAGATTTCATTATCAACTACCTGTCTGTTTTCCATTACGCTATTAGAGAAAGTTCAGAAAAGGGCTGCTAATTTTGTGCAAGTAGGGCCACACACAGGGGGGTCATAGGAAGGAAAAAGTCAAAAAACAGCTAGGTTGGGAGGAGGAAGGTATTGTCAGAAAGGAGGAGGAGGGAGAGAAAGCAAGACTGCATAAGCTTATATGGGGGGCAAAAACCATGGATTGGGGAATTAGCTACACAAAATATGCAAAAGCCCAGTTATATAGGTAGATGATGATGATGGGAGGAGGATCACTCACCAATTCAAAAGTGAAATATAGAAAACAAAAAAAAAAGAAAACAGATGTTGGCAAATTCTCATTCCTAAAATAGGGACTATCAACAACGACTGTGGAATAATTTACCCTGTGTGGCAGCAGGAGGAGTGTTTGGAGGGGGGAGGGAGGGGGAGAAATCATCCTCTTCAAGAAAATAAATTTGGGGTCAAATCTGGAAAAAAAAACGGGTGAAGTGAAGTGACTGATATTTTTTTTAATATAAATGTGTTTCCGAATATAAAAAAAACTGAACTGAAGTGAAGTAGTGAAGTGTTTCTCTCTTTTCTCTTTCAGGGCATCCACAGAACATGTTTATCTCTTTTTCTTTAGTTTATAATTATGTATATTTAATTATGTATCTTGCCACCAGGGTAGGGGCTTACTTGCGCCCCCCAATTGTGTAGATATATTACCCACGATTATAAATAAATTTAGACAAATATCAAAATACATGGACGAAATCCTTCCAAAACGCTACAAAAAAATAAATAAAATTCAAAATAGATGTTCAGCGCCAGGGAATTCTTTTTTCTTCTTCAAAAAAAAATTTTTTTAATAATCTCATTTCTCAAAAAAAAAATTCTGAGAATGATGATGACGATGGCAGAGTACGCCATCGAAACGTCGTCGTGGCTTAAACTCCATTTAACCCCGGGTGGAAACCCAAGAATTTTATTTATTCAATGTAACAAACCTGATTAGAAAAAAAAAATGAAGATAAATATATTATATACAGGAACGGGTAACGGTAGTCGGATCAAATTTAATACACATTCGTTATTTATTTATTTATTAATTAATTTTTAAACGGCGTGACTTTGCTCTCAAAATACCTCATTTTCCCCTGCTTGTAATGTGTGAACTTGAGTTAATAGAAGAGAACTGACCGATTGTTGTAATCTCCTCGCTACATCTTTCTTAATTGCTTGAAAATTAACGGGTTTGCAAATGAAATGAAACGAAACGCTGTTCAATTGCTGTTATTTAAAAAATATCTTATAATCGCTATAATGATGCATCTGATTCCAATCGGTTCCTAGTTCTGAAAAATTTTAAGGCTTCACTCGAGTGAGTGTATTATTTATTTATCATCACCACTCGGGGCAACCTGTTGCGTAATTTTTCTACCAGTGCACAAGGAAAGCAGCAACCGTCCATTCTTCGCACTATTGCCGAAATGTGTTTCTCTCTCTCTCTCGACACCTGTATCGAGCCAGACAAAGGACCTTTACCGTTACCCAGACTCCATTGTTTCCACGGAATCTGATGGATGGAACAATCATCACTAATCCCGAGGGACCTAGGGATTCTATTTACCTCGATAGCAGACTCGGAGACATCTGTCTGTGATTGTCCAACCCCCCCTTTCCCCCCTCTACTCTTCACCCCCCCTCTACCCCTCCCACGACATTCAGAGCTGGGTCAACAACAGGCAGCAGGAATCCTGACGGCTGGCTGCTGATCCTTATCACCAGATAGTCCAGGCTGGAGAAGGGGAGAGGGAGAGAGGAGCTGCTGGTGACTTGTCACATCCCAATCACAGTGCCAATTCCTCAGTCATTTCCAGAAAATTCAAACGTGGATTTGTCAGCATCAAATTGACAAGAACGGAGGAGGGTGGAGGTGACTCACACATGTACTGTTATTTTATAAACGGGGTTTTCACCACCAGCGGCGGCGGCGGTACAGACCAAACCTATTCATGTAATTTAACAATATATTCCCTACACTAATAGAAGATAAATTTAACGATAAGGAAACAGGAGACGTTTGGTGTCCCACAGGGGTCGATTCTAGGACCTCTTCTCTTTCTTTTACTTATTAATGATCTTCCAGATTTGCATAAAAAACCAATGACCGCCGATGAAACTCAACAATTTTCTTACATTTTCTTTTATTAATTTATTTTTAAGATTATTTGCCTTTAATTATGTACCTAAATTTTGTTCATTTTTAATGTTACGACGTATCCTTCCCTATTTCATCAATCGAGGATTAATGGAAACAACAATAAATCCAAATCTACTGGTTTTGAAAAGAAAAAGAATATATATAGATTTAGATTTATTGTTGTTTCCATTAATCCTCGATTGAGGAAATAGGATGGATACGTCATAACATTAAAAATTAAAAATGAACACAAAATAAAGTAAATAATTAAAGACAAATAAACTTAAAATAAATTAGTAAAAGAAACTGTCCTTGCTCCAGCAGCTATATACATGAAACAAACAAACAAAAGAGCAGAAAAAACTGAATTGAAATTTTTAAGATATGTGGTGATGTGCTATTTTATAAGGTTGGCAGCAGCTGCAGCTCATTCAACACTTGCAGCAGCAGCAGGAACCTTGATTTTAAATACTAGAAGGACGATTAAGAAAATCCTGTACCACAGAGTAAAACAGCAGCAGCAGCAGCGCCATTTAAAAGAATAGTTTTACTCTGCTTCACCACGAAGCTTTTGTAGGAACTATTTTTTTAACCTCTGGGTGGGTGGAAGGAAGGAAGGCTGTTGTATAAAATTATCCCCCCGGGGGTGTGTATTGTGAATACTTTTCTGGTGTAGAGAGAGAGAACAAGGGCGATGCTTGTCCGACCTTAGAGCTGAACGATCTCTGATTTCTAGTCGCGCGCGTGTTTATTCATGAAACTCGCCATTTGTTTGAAACAAATTAGTGTTCCGCTTTACAAACTTGAAAAATTTCATGAATATATATACACACAGGCTTGGGTAAAGTAAGTATTTGCAAACTTTTGAAGAAAGGTTTTTTTGCAGCAACTCCGTGATCTAGAATTCGTGCTAGAAAGTAGTATTATTCTTTCTAATTGCACACGCTTTTGCAACTTAAAAATATTTCATTACTCCTGGAGCAGTTTCCCCAATTAGAGAGATCAACAAAGAAGAAAAAGATCCGAGTCGGAACAAGAAAAACTCGGAAAATTTGGAACAAACACCGTGGATACATTTTGCTCTCAAATAAACTATACCATCAAACAAATAAAAAATATATATACAGTTTAATAGCCGATTTGTGTCATGAAATAATTACGAAACCAACTTTCTACCCCACGATTTCGACTAAAGCGTTTACCCAATAAATTTCAGAAACTAATGACCAATTTTAAACAGGTTATAGAGTTCCACAACGAATGCCTTGTGGAATTTTAGTATCCAAGTTTTCGTCATAATTCTCCTCCCGAGTCTCGAGCAAGTGGCGTCTGTTTATCTTCTGCGGTTTTTCGCTCTTGTCACGATGTCTATTGCTATAGTTTGTTTCAGAGCAAGAAGACCACAACAACTACAACTTCCAGTGCATGACGTATTTCATTTAAAACATGTCGTAATTAATTAATTGATTAATTGCGGATGTCTCGAGAGGTTTTGATTCTTCCAGTGCATGACGTATTTCATTTAAAACATGTCGTAATTAATTAATTGATTAATTGCGGATGTCTCGAGAGGTTTTGATTCTTCCAGTGCATGACGTATTTCATTTAAAACATGTCGTAATTAATTAATTGATTAATTGCGGATGTCTCGAGAGGTTTTGATTCTTCCAGTGCATGACGTATTTCATTTAAAACATGTCGTAATTAATTAATTGATTAATTGCGGATGTCTCAAGAGGTTTTCATTCTTCCAGTGCATGACGTATTTCATTTAAAACATGTCGTAATTAATTAATTGATTAATTGCGGATGTCTCGAGAGGTTTTGATTCTTCCAGTGCATGACGTATTTCATTTAAAACATGTCGTAATTAATTAATTAATTGATTAATTGCGGATGTCTCGAGAGGTTTTGATTCTTCCAGTGCATGACGTATTTCATTTAAAACATGTCGTAATTAATTAATTGCGGATGTCTCGAGAGGTTTTGATTCTTCCAGTGCATGACGTATTTCATTTAAAACATGTCGTAATTAATTAATTGATTAATTGCGGATGTCTCGAGAGGTTTTGATTCTTCCAGTGCATGACGTATTTCATTTTAAACATGTCGTAATTAATTAATTGCGGATGTCTCGAGAGGTTTTGATTCTTCCAGTGCATGACGTATTTCATTTAAAACATGTCGTAATTAATTAATTGCGGATGTCTCGAGAGGTTTTGATTCTAAACTTCAAGCTACTTCTCTATTCGTGTTTGAATCGATCGCAATTTTTTCTTTCACAATAAAAAGTTCTTGCGCGTTTAACACAAATACGTTCTTTTACACACTTTACCAAATAGATAATTTAATGTATTTTATTCAGCGACGATTCTGCGCAATTTTCGTATTTTCTTCACGTTGTTCTAATTAAAGCTCAACAACATAAGCAAGCTAATGCAAGTACAAAACGTAGTTGAATATATAATACTTTTTAAATGTCTGTTGTTATAGTAAAATTAGTAAATTCTGAAAAGGTAAAAGATGTGGTGGTATGGTATTTAAAGTATTTTATTCAGCGACGATTCTGTAAAATCTTCGTATTTTCTTCATGCTGCTTTTAATTAAAGCTCAACAGAAGCAAGCTAATGCAAGTACAAAAAATGTAAAAGTAACGTAGTTGAATATATAACACTTTTTAAATGTCTGCTGTTATAGTAAAATTAGTAAATTTGTATTTTATTTAGCGACGATTCTGCGCATTTTCGTATTTTTCTTCATGCTGCTTTTAATTAAAGCTCAACATAAGGAAGCTAATGCAAGTACAAAAATATAGAGGAACGTAGTTGAATATATAATACTTTTTAAAATGTCTGTTGTTATAGTAAAATTAGTAAATTGTAAAAAGGTAAAAGGATGTGGCTTTCACCTGTCCGTCACCTGGATACCTGGCGCTACATTTACGTGGAAAAGTATGCAACTTACGAGTTGGGGGAAACACGACCAGGAGGAAGGAGGAAGAGAGAGGAATTGATAGCCGTGTCGCGGACAATGAAGAGCTGCAAACATTTGTAGACGATAATAGGAGAGGTGGAGGGAGGTAGAAATCGCTGTCTGTCCACTTTGTTCGTCAAGGTCTTTGAGGGGGTGGAAATTCCACAGTCCGCAGCGCTATAAACCACTTGTCCGTCCCTGACTGAAGACGTTTTTGATAATGACTGGAGCCCGTTATTTATGCGCAGAGCTGTCTTTATACCTGCCTGTCACGCCTTGAAGAGCGCGAAAATGCGCGTTAGCCATTGTCGCCCGTGGCCATTAATCAAAAGACCTTCCTTCGTCCGGAAACGGACGGGGGAACGACGACAAAAACAAGACTGCTCTTTCCAAAACTAGATTGAACGCTTCATTCCGGTGGGGAATATTCAACGAGCTATTAAGGACCACTTTGGGACTAAGTCGTGGCAGACAGGTGCAACAAACTAAGTGCTCCGTCGGTTCAACGAGACTGCAAATATCCTCAGTCCAACTTCAAACATCAAACTCAAAAAGAATTATGATGATAGCAGCTTATAATTCCACTACGATTATCATCCCAATTTGTCTAGAGAGGTCAAGTGACATGTGAACCACCAGCAAAAAATGTTTTGTAAAAAAAAAATAATTGCAAAATAACCAACTTGTAAAATTGTCCTCGACAATGCTTACTTTGTAACAACGTCCACCTTTATTTTTTTCCACCAAAATTTCTCGATTCAAAATTGACCACTACAACGTCCAAACGTCCACCTTTTTTTACACCAAAATTTCTCGATTCAAAATTGACCACAACGTCCACCTTTATTTTATTATACCAAAATTTCTCGATTCAAAATTGACCACAACGTCCAAACGTCCACCTTTATTTTTTTACACCAAAATTTCACGATTCAAAATTGACCACCACAACGTCCAAACGTCCACCTTTTTTACACCAAAATTTCACGATTCAACGTTCCAAACGTCCACCTTTATTTTTTACACCAAAATTTCTCGATTCAAAATTGACCACAACGTCCAAACGTCCACCTTTATTTTTTACACCAAAATTTCACGATTCAAAATTGACCACAACGTCCAAACGTCCACCTTTTTTACACCAAAATTTCACGATTCAAAATTGACCACAACGTCCAAACGTCCACCTTTATTTTTTTACACCAAAATTTCTCGATTCAAAATTGACCACCACAACGTCCAAACGTCCACCTTTATTTTTTACACCAAAATTTCTCGATTCAAAATTGACCACCACAACGTCCAAACGTCCACCTTTTTTTACACCAAAATTTCTCGATTCAAAATTGACCACAACGTCCAAACGTCCACCTTTTTTACACCAAAATTTCACGATTCAACGTCCAAACGTCCACCTTTATTTTTTACACCAAAATTTCACGATTCAAAATTGACCACAACGTCGAAACATTCAACTTTTTTCACACCAAAATTTCTCGATTCAAAATTGACCACAACGTCCAAACGTCCACCTTTTACACCAAAATTTCACGATTCAACGTCCAAACGTCCACCTTTATTTTTTACACCAAAATTTCTGGATTAAAAATTGACCACAACGTCGAAACGTCCACCTTTATTTTTTTACACCAAAATTTCTCGATTCAAAATTGACCACAACGTCCACCTTTTTTACACCAAAATTTCACGATTCAAAATTGACCACCACAACGTCCAAACGTCCACCTTTATTTTTTACACCAAAATTTCTCGATTCAAAATTGACCACAACGTCCATACTTAAACAGAGCAAATGTCCCATCAAAACGTAGTTTCTTATTCAAACATTCTGTTTCATTGCCCCTCTTCCGCCTCCCCCCCCAAAATAAAAAAATTAGGTTTCTAATCTTTCACAAAGCAAGATCATTTACCATAGTCATTTTATTCCCGGACAGGTAAGGATTTATCCTTAATGATTGACGATATTTTCCGTATGCAGGAAGAGAATTCAATCAATTTTTACTGCCATTAAACAATTTCAATTACTTTTACGATATTAGCTTGAGTATTTTATCAATTTTTACTGTCAGTTCCTCGCGAAAGTGTCTTCGAGGTTTATGCCAGAGCCTTTAATTATTTCTCTTAACATTCAGGATATTTTCGTGAATGTGAACACAGCGGAACGGGAAAATTTTTCATAGTATTATTTACCAATTTTAATCGATATTTACAATTGGAAATATTGAATTTAGCGATTAATTGCTCGGGCGTTTTACACATTTCATCGAAATTTTCAATTAATTTAAATTGGCTTCAAATTATTAACACCTTTCTTTATTACAACGTGAAACAAGGTGACTTAAAAAAAATCGGCGAGTAGAAAAAATTTATGAAAATATTATTATTCTGAAACATCAAAATGCAAAGAAATAAATTTTTGATTTAAAAAGTAAAAAAAAAGTATTTGACCTTTAAAGTAAATTTGTTTTCGTATGTTATTTACAGTTCATATAATTATTTGCTGAAACTTTGTTTTTTTTCCTCAATCATGAAATATATTTTTATACTAATTGTTTGATTGACGTATTTTACCTCTAGTTTATGCTTTACTCAACTCGCCCAACGTTTTCGGACTTCATCAGGTAAAAATGAGATACACACACACACACACTACTTTATTCTGGTTGCAATCATGCATATATATCTTGTTAAAAAGCTAAAGGCTATTGATAAGACTTTGAAACAGTTTCCATGCCTGTGAAATCACTAAATTCGGTACGAAATGTATTTATACTTCAAAAAAACAATTTATTTAAAAAAAACTGTCTGTAAAATTATCCTTTAATTTGTGTTTTTATCGCGGTATTTAAGGAAGGATTATTTTCCTTCATATCATAAAAGGTAACTAACGGGGGAATAAAGGAAAACTAAAAAATCTACCTAATTAAGCACAATTTACTTTAAATACCATACCACCACATCTTGTACCTTTTACAATTTACTAATTTTACTATTACATCAGACATTTAAAATTGCTTAGATTATTAGTTGAAAAATTTGAACAGAGGTGCGTAATTTTTTTGGGGGTTTCATGCAACAGAAGAAACTTTTTACCCGAGATGTTTTGAAATGGGAAAACTATTGACCAGAAGTCAAACTGTTCATAGCATATGGACCATACTGTAAATATTTTGGTTTTTTTAAAATTAACCCTGTCACCTCGTTTTAATAACTTATATATCGCAAAGGACTTGTTCTGATAACGCAGCTCTCTGATAAAGATTATCTTCTTAGCTTTCCCTCCTCCTCCTCCTTAGTTCTTCTTCTCGTCAAGTCGTATCTTCCTTGAGGTTTAACTAACGAAGTCCCTCATTATTAATCATCTCGTGCAGCTCCATCCGCAGAATTGAACTATTTCACAGTGGATCCTCTTCTCAACTACTTAGTGTGTTGTCTCCTCTTACACGTGTTACCTTGTCAGTTCTCAATATTTACGGCCGCCGCATTTCAAGGTATTTTCCTCTAATACAGTCACGGTCATAAAAATTCGGCGATCATCTCCCGACGAACTTGAGTTAACGTCAATGACGATGACGTCATCGTGGTGCAATCATGAATATTCATTCAGGCGTCGTAATGTTCTAAATCTTAACTCCTCAACCTACATCACTCTCAGTTCTATTGTTAACTTGAACTTGAGAGAGAAAAAAAAAGTTTTATAGCAGGTAAAAAACAATGGGAGGAAAGGAAAAAATGAGGGGGGGGAGAAGAAGCGGGGGAGTGGGAAGCTGTGCAAACCCCGACAGAAAGAACGCCAATAAACAAGTGTGCCGCTTGGAGGGGCGGACAAAGAAGATGAGAAAGGAAATGGAAATTTGGGTGTGCAGTTTGATTTAGCCGGGTGGGGCTCGTCGCTCAGAGTGTAAATAGAATGGGAAGGAAAAGGTGTGTGTGTGTGGGCCAAAAGGGTTTGGGTGGAATAACACAGAAATTAGTGGAGGGGGATCTACCTGGCCGCGTCGTGTCCCTTGTGAATTTAAACCATCAGATTTTTCGCTACCAAACGGACAGCAGGTACAGCTTTGTGACAAACTCTGCGGCGAGGCAAAATCCTCTCCTCCGTTCTTCTTTACCTCGTTTAATTCTTATTTGTACAGTTCACTCATTGGTCAAGAATAAACCAAGAACCTCAGTCGACAATATATGAAAAGACAAGGAACAATTAAATATTTTGACTGGCTTCCAGGGCATTTTAGAGTATTCCAAATAACCCAACCCCCTTCCCAGCTTAACTCTAATACATTATCCATTCCAATCAATCATCCAGGTTATTAGAGTAATGAATTTTAATAACAGTAACGATATATTGCGAATCCATTACCAACTGAACGAAATAACTTTACGCGGGGGAAAAAAATTTTTTTTTGCTTAACTCGTCTTTCGTCCCGGTTTACAGAAAAAAAATACCATTTCGTAACGAGTTTCGGGGGTGGGGGAGGAGGGAAAGGGAAAGAGGAGGGATGTAAAAACCTTCCACTCTTAAGGTTCCACCGAATTGTTTGCGGGTCGTCAACAACAAGTGACGTCGCCGAGTATTTTAGAATGTTGTTTCTGCGCCAAAAGTGTTGAAACTTGTAATTGGTTGACTCCGGAATCTGCCTGACAGCGTCCCGTTAAGGTTTAATCTGCGCTCCTGTGTGAGAGGTCCTCCTCGTCCTCCTTTTCCCCTGTCCCCCTCCCCTAATTCTTGTCAGGGTATTGCAGATGTCCATTAGGATGCTCTCGACCTGTCACTCAACCCCTTTCTCTACGGAAAAACAACTGTTCGCAGCTGTGTCACTCAGTGGCTAACCGCCGCGTTGCCTCTTCACGGAAGAAAACATTTTACCGTCTCGACTCTAAAATCATAATTTTTCACGTCTGCAGCCCTAACTAACAGTTCTACCAGATTTTCCACTCTGGTTGAATTCTTCACCAAAAATATGTGAACTTTTCATAAAATATTTTCTCGTGTTGATTTTTATTCCTTTCATGAAATATTTTCTCGTGTTGATTTATCCCTTTCATCAAATATTTTCTCGTGTTGATTTATCCCTTTTTCATCAAATATTTTCTCGCGTTGATTTATCCCTTTTTCATCAAATATTTTCTCGTGCTGATTTATCCCTTTCATGAAATATTTCCTCCTGTTGATTTATCCCTTTCATCAAATATTTTCTCGTGTTGATTTATCCCTTTCATCAAATATTTTCTCGTGTTGATTTATCCCTTTCATCAAATATTTTCTCGTGTTGATTTATCCCTTTCATCAAATATTTTCTCGTGTTGATTTATCCCTTTCATCAAATATTTTCTCGTGTTGATTTATCCCTTTCATCAAATATTTTCTCGTGTTGATTTATTCCTTTCATCAAATATTTTCTCGTGTTGATTTATCAAATATTTTTCTCGATTTGATTTATCCCTTTGATCAAATATTTCTCAGAATCCCTTGATAAATATTTTCTCGTGTTGATTTATTCCTTTCATCAAATATTTTCTCGTGTTGATTTATTCCTTTCATCAAATATTTTCTCGTGTTGATTTATTCCTTTCATCAAATATTTTCTCGTGTTGATTTATTCCTTTATCAAATATTTTCTCGTGTTGATTTATCCCTTTCATCAAATATTTTCTCGTGTTGATTTATTCCTTTCATCAAATATTTTCTCGTGTTGATTTTTTCTTTTTAATCAAATATTTTCTCGTGTTGATTTATTCCTTTCATCAAATATTTTCTCGTGTTGATTTTTTCTTTTTAATCAAATATTTTCTCGTGTTGATTTATCCCTTTCATCAAATATTTTCTCGTGTTGATTTATTCCTTTCATCAAATATTTTCTCGTGTTGATTTATTCCTTTCATCAAATATTTTCTCGTGTTGATTTTTTCTTTTTAATCAAATATTTTCTCGTGTTGATTTTTTCTTTTTAATCAAATATTTTCTCGTGTTGATTTATCCCTTTCATTCATCAAATATTTTCTCGTGTTGATTTATCCCTTTCATCAAATATTATTCTCGTGTTGATTTATTCCCCTCAGCGTGCTAATTGAGAATTAATCACCCACCCCCCTCCCTCTCCCCCCGTCTGTCGTTAACCGGGATGCTTGTTATTTATACCGGGTCCACCCACTAATATCCTTGCGACAGAAATCACGAACCGCATTTATTCTATGCCCATTTTTTTTCTCCCGTTAATTAATTAATAATAATATTATTATAATAAACAAGTTAATTTAACGAAACGACACGTTTCTGTCCGGATGTTGAACGTCATCAGCTTTAAATTGATTATTATTATTTTTTTCCATCGTCTGTTTTTGGTCCCTTATATACAACTTGATAATAATTGGAGACAAGCTTTCTTGAGCCTTTAAAAGACTATTGGATGGGCTCAGCGGTTAATTATAAATAGAAACAGTCTCTTGCCTCGGTACACACTGAATATTTTATGTTAAACGGGTTTTAAAAATAATTTTGAAGTATGTGTTAGCAGGAGATATTTAACTTGACTCGTGTGTGTGTGTGTGTGTTGTCCGTCCGTCTAATCGTGTGTGATGATACGAGGAAAAGTCGGGAAGCTATTAATTGGGTATTCCCCGCGATGTTTGGATCGTTACTGTCTCAGAATTTAAAAAAGTAATCATCTCTAATTTGTTGGTACCAGAATTTGAATTATGCAACTCATGAGATATCCATTAGAGGCAATTTGTAGTTCGACTGAGCAACATCGGGAAACTTCAGCTTCAATTGATTGTGTGATCAATTCCAGGTTTTCCTGTAGATTACGATCTTCGTGACTAATTATGTTCAGAGTGGTGATCGGGAAACTTCACAGCTTCAATTTTATCATATGATAATTGATTACGTGATCAATTCCAGGTTTTCGCTGTAGATTACGATCTTCGTGACTAATTATGTTCAGAGTGGTGATCGGGAAACTTCAGCTTCAATTTTATCATACGGGAAACTTCAGCTTCAATTTTATTATATTGTAATTGATTGTGTGATCAATTCCAAGTTTTATTATATTGTAATTGATTGTGTGATCAATTCAAGTTTTTCCTGTAGATTACGATCTTCGTGACTAATTATGTTCAGCTTCAATTTTATTATATTGTAATTGGATTGTGTGATCAATTCCAGGTTTTCGTGTAGATTACGGTCTTCGTGACTAATTATGTTCAGCTTCAATTTTATTATATTGTAATTGATTGTGTGATCAATTCCAGGTTTTCGCTGTAGATTACGGTCTTCGTGACTAATTATGTTCAGCTTCAATTTTATTATATTGTAATTGATTGTGTGATCAATTCCAAGTTTTATTATATTGTAATTGATTGTGTGATCAATCAGTTCCGTAGTTATCGTGACTAATTATGTTCAGCTTCAATTTTATTATATTGTAATTGATTGTGTGATCAATTCAAGGTTTTCGCTGTAGATTACGGTCTTCGTGACTAATTATGTTCAGCTTCAATTTTATTATATTGTAATTGATTGTGTGATCAATTCAAGGTTTTCGCTGTAGATTACGGTCTTCGTGACTAATTATGTTCAGCTTCAATTTTATTATATTGTAATTGATTGTGTGATCAATTCCAAGTTTTATTATATTGTAATTGATTGTGTGATCAATTCGAGATTCTTGCTGTAGATTACGATCTTCGTGACTAATTATGTTCAGAGTGGTAATCGGGAAACTTCAGCTTCAATTTTATCATACGGGAAACTTCAGCTTCAATTTTATTGTATTGTAATTGATTGTGTGATCAATTCCAAGTTTTATTATATTGTAATTGATTGTGTGATCAATTACAGGTTTTCGCTGTAGATTACGGTCTTCGTGACTAATTATGTTCAGCTTCAATTTTATTATATTGTAATTGATTGTGTGATCAATTCCAAGTTTTATTATATTGTAATTGATTGTGTGATCAATTCCAAGTTTTATTATATTGTAATTGATTGTGTGATCAATTCCAAGTTTTATTATATTGTAATTGATTGTGTGATCAATTCAAGGTTTTCGCTGTAGATTACGGTCTTCGTGACTAATTATGTTCAGCTTCAATTTTATTATATTGTAATTGATTGTGTGATCAATTCAAGTTTTATTATATTGTAATTGATTGGTGATCAATTCCAGTTTACTATATTTATTGATTGTGTGATCAATTCCAAGTTTTATTATATTGTAATTGATTGTGTGATCAATTCAAGGTTTTCGCTGTAGATTACGATCTTCGTGACTAATTATGTTCAGAGTGGTGATCGGGAAACTTCAGCTTCAATTTTATTATATTGTAATTGATTGTGTGATCAATTCAAGGTTTTCGCTGTAGATTACGATCTTCGTGACTAATTATGTTCAGCTTCAATTTTATTATATTGTAATTGATTGTGTGATCAATTCCAAGTTTTATTATATTGTAATTGATTGTGTGATCAATTCAAGGTTTTCGCTGTAGATTACGATCTTCGTGACTAATTATGTTCAGAGTGGTGATTATTATTTTTATTTTTTTTTTATAATAAACGATTGAGACGTCCTCAAGCCGGTTGGATTCCATTCGCAATCGATTCGAGCGTAGTGTGTGTCGAGTCCCTGTGTCTTAATTAGTTTGATTGTGGCGTGGGTGAGAAACACTACACCCAGCCGCGCGGGAATTGGCCTTTCCTATGCTATAAAGTTGGATATGGATGAAGACACAGCGAAGCAATCAAGAAGCAGTTCTTAATTGAATCCATCTAGCCGGACAATCGGCATTCGAGGGGCATTTTAATGCGCCATAACTGAAAATGCATTGCCGCCGACCGACCTCTTTATGCCCCTCCAATTTATGGCTCATTTTGCAGAATCCAATCACGAACGCCTATAGACAAAAGTCCCGTTAGCTTTTCTCGTGATCCGCAGCATGATATACAGCTAATTAAGGGAACTCATTGAGTATTGGCGCCTTATAATCGATTTTTGACCTCGGCATTTTTATGTGTTGTTGTTGTTGTTGTGTATCCCCTCCCCTCCCCCTGGTTGATGGATTTCGTTTGATTATCCGTCGTAAAGTCGCTGATTGTCTGACGAATAATTCCGAAATTTCTTTTTCTCGCACACACGCACAAACATATCCATATCTTTTTTTAATAAATATCTCTGCCACCAGTCGATCAGCAGGCGGAGGAGAAATGAACTTTTTTAACTAGCGTTCCGCCGTAATTGGCTATGAATCATAAAAAGAAACCCATCATGAAAAGATATTTGGGATGATTTCATTTCACCAATTTCGTGGCACATAAACATTTATCGAATAGCTTATAAAAATCGATGCCCGTTATTTCTCTTTTGTGATATATTTGGATTATGATGGTGATTATAAGCGAGATCGTTAAACGACTGGAACCATTTGGACTCCGATACGATGAAGTACAATCAAATGAAGAAAAAAATTTCTTTTTTGGGGGGGATACAGTCCGTCGTAAATGGAATTGAGATGAATTGGAGATTCCTTCTTCTCATTAAATTAGGGTAAACTAATCATCCTCTCTCTTTTTTTTATTAGGAGTGTCGCGATAAACAATGATAAAAAGCCAAATGTTGTTGTGGAAATTTTTCCCCCGTTTCTGAAATTGAAACAGCTGATGACATTTGCGAAACTACTTTGCGCTGTTGCTGTATCATCATCGTTCATGGTCGTGGTGATAAAACTGCCTTGGGTCCATCTGAATTTTTCTCAACAAAATTTTGACTACCATTACTTGCCCATCACATCCTTCATCGTCCCATCAGTTTCATGTTAATCATTTTTGTGTCGTGCTCGATTCGGAATTGGATTATATTATTTTTTCTTCCCTTCCCCCTCGAGTGTAAATTACGGCTCATCGTTGTGTAATGTTCTTTTCCGGGCTTCAATAATTTTATTTATTTAATTTATTTATTTTTTGTTTTCTTATTCCTGAGAATGGTGTCCTTCGGAGGGTTTTTGTGTTGTCTCTGTCTTGCATTTTCTGCCATTGTCTAGTCTACCTGCTGCTAATCCTGGTAGGTGGCCGCCCGAACGCTCTGACCCTCCCTCCCAAGGGCAAATCGTTACACACTGACCAAAGCAGCAGCTCCAAGGGAATTCTTGTGCGAATATAAATGCGGGAGGGGGGAGAGGAAAGGGGGGGGGTCGAAAAGGAAAGCCCCCCCCCTCCCCGCAACTAATGAGCCTTTGCTGTTGTCAGTAGACTGAGAAATTGAATTCGGCGAACGATAAAATATTGTTGGTTTTTTTTTAAAGCACATTCCAAAGGACATTACATTTAAATTTATCGTTTTTTTTTGGACTTCTTGATATTTGGAACGGGCTGTCGTGAATTAGTGATCTCACAGCACTTTTCCCCCCTTTCCAATCCTCCTACTCCCATTCACCCTTCACCCTTCTGTCTTTAGTTTATTAGTTTTATTATTGTTTAAAAAAATAAATATTTATAAAATAAAATAGAATAAATCTGTAACACCAAACATTGTAAGAAATGAAAATAATAAGGCCTGTTATAGATACTCAAGAAAAAACAGGCTATTAGTGTAATTAGTGAATAAAAAAAATGTTGTGAATTAGTAACCAAAATATTATACGGCGTATTTTTAACCTCGGGATTATTCCGACTTGATAATGAGATCGGCCAATCAGTCGGAGGTTAAATTTAGCGTAGGATTTTGAGTTACATACAAAAATATACAACTTTCAAATACTATATATATATATATAACATAAAAAATATTTAGATTTATTGTTGTTTTCCATTAATCCTCGATTGAGGAAATAGGGATGGATACGTCACAACATTAAAAAACGAACAAAATAAAGTAAATAATTAAAGACAAATAAACTTAAAATAAATTAGTAAAAGAAAGTGTATTTAGACAAAAGTCAATATAAACACAACACAGGGACACACACACTGGGAAACACAAACAAGCACACACACACACTGAGGAACACGCAATGGAGGAGTTTTGAACCACTACTTGGACCAGGAAGGAAACTGTCCTTGCTCCAGCAGCGCCATACATGAAACAAACAAACAAAAGAGCAGAAAAAACTGAATAGAAATTTTAAAGATATGTTGTGATGTGCTATTTTACAAGGTTGGCAGCAGCAGCAGCTCATTCAACACTTGCAGCAGCAGGAACCTTGATTTTAAATACTAGAAGGACGATTAAGAAAATCCTGTACCACAGAGTAAAACAGCAGCAGCAGCAGCGCCATTTTAAAAAGAATAGTTTTACTCTGCTTCACCACGAAGCTTTTGTAGGAACTATTTTTAACCTCTGGGCGGAAGGAAGGAAGGCTGTTGTATAAAATTATCCCCGGGGGTGTATTGTGAATACTTTTCTGGTGTAGAGAGAGAGAACAAGGGCGATGCTTGTCCGACCTTAGAGCTGAACCTCTGATTTCTAGTCATGAAACTCGCCATTTGTTTGAAACAAATTAGTCTTCATCATTCCATGAATAATTATTTAACAGGATGTAATAGGTCAAAAGTGAATGTTTATTCGTCTTGGTCCTAAGACTGTTCTTATGCAACTCCCCATGTGCAAGCATTTTCATTTCTGCATTTCTACGTCCACCGGAATCTATTCCATCCTTTTGTCTCCCTCTTCTGTTCTTACCCATGGCAATTATACTAGACTCTCGAGTCGCCATTATTATTCTATTCCTTCCCTTGGTCGACGTCCTCCAAATTTCACTTTCTTCCCCTATTTAATAATTTACTGAGAACTTTTCCCCTTTGTTGGTTACTCTATCCACTCAATTGGAAAACACTACATGTGTATATAGTTAAAAATTGTGGATTTCTCTCCCCCCGCCCCCCAAAATAATATGCCTGTGACGTCACAAACTCAAGCGTCGCTCACATTCCCAAATATATATATTTTTTAAAAATTTTCTCCCACGTTTCGTAAGGATTTATTAAATAATATATTATGATAAAATTGTATTTTTTTAACAACTTTATTATATATATATATATATATATATATAAAGTGTCAAAATTCCTTAAAAAAAGAAAGAGGAGAGAGAGAGAGAGGGGGAGGAGAGTATAAAGCTAAAGGGCAAAGCAGCAAACCCAACCCAATAATTCAAATTTGTCTTCCCTTGACATTCATTAAATTCATTAAATAAAAAAATAAAACAATGACCAGATCAGTGAAATATATATATATATATATATATATATATATATTTTTCACCGATCTGGCGATTGTTTTATTTTTATTGGTGCTTTATTGATGGTTGACGAATTTAATGAATGTCAAGGGAAGACAAATTTGAATTATTGGGTTGGGTTTGCTGCTTTGCCCTTTAGCTTTATACTCTCCTCCCCCCCCTCTCTCTCTTCTCTTTTTCTTTTTTTAAGGAATTTTGACACTTTTTCTGGTAGGTTCAAAGGTAACTTGCGAATAAAAAGCGTCGTTTTAGTGTGACAGTTCGGTGGCTAATTAGTCAAGTGAGGTTTTGTATCTGATTTAATTTGGTGTCACATGGTCAGTCATTGTTATTGGGCTGTCGTGAGGGAAGGAAGAGAGAGAGAGAAGAAAAGCCTCTCCCTGCACTGACTTACGCAACAAGACACTAACTGAAGCCGTATGTTGATTAAATAGAGGAGAATTAAGGCGTTAGCCTCTTATAGCATACGGAACGAGTTGAATTTCCTTGTGGATACGATTACTGCAGTCGCCAAAGTCTTGACGGTCTTCATGGAAGCCTTTCAAGTGCCCGTTGCGTTTTATATTAGGTCGTCCGTCGTCCTCCTCCTTGTGAGCCTCGGCCGATACTCGGAAAACAATTACAACAATAATAATAATAATTAGAGGTGAAGGGAAGGGCGGGCCAGTTGGGAGGAATCCCAGCCAGAAGGCGCTGCTGCTAGGTTTCTATATTTCTACTTCATAAAATTGTCAATTGAACTTATTCCAGCAGTTTCCGCCGATCCCATTATTATTACGTTGTTGTAAGTTACAGTAGTGAACATATCGCATAGTAGACGACGGAGGAAGAAGAAGATACCCAAAACTTTTACAGTGGGTTGGGAATTGCACAGATAATATTTGTTAAAAGTACAAGATAAGAACTGAAAAGACGATACGCCTTGGTTTCAAGTGGCAGTAGCACGGAACCCAGGTTTAACACGAATTTTTGTTACGGCGCCTTGCCCAGTGTGAAAAAAAAAGGCTTATTAACGCAAGGAAAGATTTTCTTTTCAGTTCAGGATATGTTGTATATGAAAACAAAAATCGTCTTTAAAAGCCATGAGATGACACGTGCATGTTAAAAAGATCTAGTCGCAACCAGATTCCCACCAAGGGAAAGGTCTATCTCTTTTCTTTCTCTCTCTTTCCTTTCTCTTTTCTCTCTCTCTTTCTCTTTTCTCTCTCTCTTTCTCTTTTCTTTCTCTCTCTTTCTCTTTTTCTCTCTCTCTCTTTCTCTCTCTGTTTCTCTCTTTTCTCTCTCTTTCTCTCTTTTTCTCTCTCTCTTTCTCTCTCTTTCTCTCTCTTTCTCTCTTTTTCAGTCTCTCTCTTTCTCTCTTTTTCAGTCTCTCTCTTTCTCTCTTTTTCTCTCTCTGTTTCTCTCTTTCTCTCTCTGTCTTTCTCTCTCCTCTCTTCTCCTCTCTTTCTCTCTCTTTCTTTCTGTTCTCTCTTCTGTTTCTCTTTCTCTCTCTTTCCTTTTCTCTCTCTGTTTTCTCTCTTTCTCTCTCTTTGTTTTCTCTCTGTTTCTCTCTCTGTTTCTCTCTCTCTGTTTCTCTCTCTCTGTTTCTCTCTCTCTGTGTTTCTCTCTCTGTTTCTCTCTCTGTGTTTCTCTCTCTCTGTGTTTCTCTCTCTCTCTGTGTTTCTCTCTCTCTGTGTTTCTCTCTCTCTCTGTGTTTCTCTCTCTCTGTGTTTCTCTCTCTGTGTTTCTCTTTCTGTGTTTCTCTCTCTTGTCTTCTGTCTCTTTCTCTAACTCTCTCTCTCTCGACAATTTTCTCCCGTCCCCTTCCGCGCATCTCGTACTGCTTGCTGTTTCTCCTCACGAAACGTAACTTACAACGCCGTTATTCTCCAACTTACAGATGTTACATGACATTTCCCGCTTCTTTGCGTTCCACTTTCTATTTTTCTGTTTCTTTTTTTTTCCCTTTACTATTTACCCACATTCCGTTTTTATGCCCCCTCAATTCAAGCCCATTGCACTGCGTTGCTCGCTTTCTTATGTTGCATTTCGTTTTGCTTTCATCTTTTACGAGGCGGCTTTACCTCGTATTTTGGTGCTCTGAAAAAAGTTTTATTTTTTTTTCAATGGTTGGTCCTCTTCCGTTCCATTACGCGGATGTAAAACATTGACGAAAATAATGTGCCTTGAAATTGGGTCATTGGCATCCACGTGCGTTCGTATGAATTGTTAAAAAAAACTATCCCTATTTTAATTATTTATTTATTTAGACTTTTGGACGAGTAGATTTTCCTTTTGATGACCCTAAGCTATGACTGAATGCGGCGGGGGGAAGAAGTGGCGTGGCGTAACGCGACAAGATCCGGGGGATTACGAGTAGTCCGGAGGCGGCCGACGACGACGACGACGTGACGTAATGGGATTGGCGTCGTGTAAGCTGGACTACATACAACACACCGCGGCGTCGATTGTGGCGAGGCGCGCGCAAAATCCAATCTCGCAAGTGTTCCAGGTGCAACAACAACCAGAGCGCTCAATTATTGCGCTGCGGGAGTTTTCTCGCAGGCGATTGCTTCAGCCCAGAGAGAGTGACTGCGCGGGGCTTACCTGATCATGTCGGGGATGCCTCCTGCACTCTCTCTGGGTATTTCTTATCAAAGTTCTCATATGCCGAGACACCTTCACCTATTTTAGGGGAGGTATATGTACTGGGGTCAAAGACCTTGGGCATATGGCAAGAGTTGTCCTCCGCTGATCCCATTGGTGGGGGGGAGGGGCTCGGTAAACGATGCCATCGTATCCAGGGACGATCAACTGGCTGGCGACCATCCTAGCTAGACGACAAAAACTTTTACGATGGTCTGTCACCGCTTTGGCTCATCCTGAGACCTCGAAAGATTTATTTAAGCTTCGATTAGAATTTTTCTAGTTATTTTGAGTAAATAACGCTTAACTCTTTCATAATTTACGGCACAATTGTACTTGCAAGGGGAACAGTTATCTGTAATTTTTGAGATTATCATCAGATTGGTCCAAAATGGTGACTTTTGACATCTCTCGTCGTTTCTCATCCAGTTTTCCTTTTCGCCCCCGTAGATTATTTTGGCCCGAAATCATCAGTCGTGGTGACTTCTCACGTTCTTTGGAACTTGTCCCGCGCATGGAAAGGGAGGGAGTTGTGTGAAGTGTTCCGTCGTTTGTGATGATGATCATCATCCCCGCGGTGAGTTTCCTGGAAGGGCGACGGCGGCTTATCTCTTTTCCCTCCTCCTCCCCCCTTCCAGCATTGTTTCGTGGCGCCTTGCGGGGGCGCTTTAAGCCTCCTCCTTTCCTTTCCTTTCCTCCACTCCTCCCCCTTCCACCGCCACAATCCTCCTCCTCCTCCTCACTCACCTCTTCTTGATAGCCATGCCTTGTGGTGTGTGCGGGTCTAGGGTCAACCAACCACCAGCTGAGTTACAACAACCCCTTACGACTTATATTCGCCGAAGTAAATCTCTGTATATCAAGGAAGAAGAAAAAAAGAAAAGATTATTCACGATGATTTAGATTTATTGATGTTTCCATTAGTCCTCGATTTGAGGAAATAGGATGGATACTGTCATACATTAAAAAATGAACAAAATAAGGTACATAATTAAAGACAAATAATCTTAAAATAAATTAATAAAAGAAAATGTATATAGACAAAAGTCAATATAAACACAACACAGGGACACACACACACTGGGGAAACACAAACAAGCACACACACACTGAGGAACACGCAATGGTGGAGTTTTGAACCACTACTTGGACCAGGAAGGAAACTGTCCTTGCTCCAGCAGCAGCAGCGCCATACATGAAACAAACAAACAAAAGAGCAGAAAAAAGCTGAATAGAAATTTTAAAGATATGTGATGTGCTATTTTACAAGGTTGGCAGCAGCAGCAGCTCATTCAACACTTGCAGCAGCAGCAGGAACCACCTTGATTTTAAATACTAGAAGGAGGACGATTAAGAAAATCCCTGTACCACAGAGTAAAACAGCAGCAGCAGCAGCAGCGCCGCCATTATTTAAAAGAATATTTTCTACTCTGCTTCACCACGAAGCTTTCGTAGGAACTATTTTTTTTTAACCTCTGATTACTGAACCGGAGCGTATTGATCTGAATCGTGCCAAAGCTGAAGATTTCTGATTGGAAAAGAATTGAAAATTACATCATGGAGAGAGAAACTGTGTTATCTAAACTAAGCATTTTTGAAGGAAATTGTATTTAAAATCAAGGTGGTTCCTACTGCTGCTGCTGCTGCCAACCTTGTAAAATAGCACACATCACAACATATCTTTAAAATTTCCTATTCAGTTTTTTTCTGCTCTCTTGTTTGTTTGTTTCATGTATGGCGCTGCTGGAGCAAGGACAGTTTCCTTCCTGGTCCAAGTAGTGTTCCAAAACTCCTCCATTGCGTGTTTCCTCAGTGTGTGGTGTGTCCCTGTGTTGTGTTTTCCCCCAGTGTGTGTGTGTCCGTGTTTTGTGTTTATATTGACTTTCTTCTACATACATTTTCTTTTATTAATTTATTTTTAAGATTATTTGTCTTTAATTATGTACCTTATTTTGTTCATTTTTAATTTTTAATGTATGACGTATCCATCCTGTTTCCTCAATGCAGGACTAATGGAAAGAACAATAAATCTAAATGATGGGTCCCAGTGTGTGTGTGTGTGTGTGACATCGTGTGTGTGTCCCTGTGTTGTGTTTATATTGACTTTTGCCTACATACATTTTCTTTTATTAATTTATTTTTAAGATTATTTGTCTTTAATTATGTACCTTATTTTGTTCATTTTTAATGTATGACGTATCCATCGCTATTTCCTCAATCGAGGATTAATGGAAAACAACAATAAATCTAAATCTAATGATGGGAAGCAATATCTATATAAAAATAGTTTCCGTCGTCCAGTTCTGATGAAGATGATGATGATCATGATGATGATCGCGATGTCCGTCAAGAGTCGTTTACTGCGTGCGAATCAATTTCACACATACGGTGAGAAATCTTTGTGTGCCTCAGCAGCAGCAGCGCCCGAAGCCGCCGCTACTACTACTATTTATTAATAGTCTCTGTGTGTGTGTGTGTGTAAGTATTTATTTCAATGTCAATGACATCGGCAGCAGCTATGCAGACTTCGTTCGCAATTATCTAACGTCAACACAAGCGTGGCTTTAGTACAGAGTCTGTTTCCGCTGACTCCAGATAACGCAAAGTTTTCCTTTCTCACGACTCAACTGTTTATATAGAGAAAAATATTTTTTTTTTTGGAAAACGCTACTCGGGCGCTGATAACATTGCTGGAGATTTTTCGTCGGTTTATGGCAAGTGTTGGGGAAGGAATCAGGGTGTGAAGGTGAGGAAATGGTAAAAAAAAAACGTTTGGGGATTCAAATGTAATTCTCCGGGTTTCAACCCTGGGTAAAAAGGTTTGTACACGCAACGTTTCGACGGGGAAAGCTCAGCCATCGTCATGAGGTAGATTACCTGATGACGATGGCGGAAGTATGTACACGCAACGTTTCGACGGTAAGCTCAGCCATCGTCATGAGGTAGACTACCTGATGACGATGGCGGAAGTTTGTACACGCAACGTTTCGACGGTGTACAAACTTCCGCCATCGTCATCAGGTAGACTTACCTCATGATGACGATGGCTGAGCTTTTCCCCGTCGAAACGTTCTGTGTGTACACAAACTTCCGCCATCGTCATCAGGTACTCTACCTCATGACGATGGAGGAGCTTTTCCCGTCGAAACGTTCTGTGTGTACACAAACTTCCGCCATCGTCATCAGGTAGTCTTACCTCATGATGACGATGGCTGAGCTTTTCCTACCTCATGACGATGGCTGAGCTTTTCCCGTCGAAACGTTGTGTCTACACAAACTTCCGCCATCGTCATCAGGTAAGTCTACCTCATAACGATGGCGGAGTTTTCTCGTCGAAACGTTGCGTGTGTACACAATCTTCCGCCATCGTCATCAGGGTAGACTACCTCATGATGATGGCTGAGCTTTTCCCGTCGAAACGTTCTGTGTGTACACAAACTTCCGCCATCGTCATCAGGTAGTCTACCTCATGACGATGGCGGAGCTTTTCCCGTCGAAACGTTGCGTGTAGAAACTTCCGCCATCGTCATCAGGTAAGTCTACCTCATGACGATGACGGCTGAGCTTTTCCCGTCGAAACGTTGCGTTTGTACAAACCTTTTTTCCCCCCGGGTTGAAACTCGAGAATTATATTTGAATCAAATTCACCGGGAAATCCTTCACTTAGAGATGTTGAAATGACCTGTTGTCAGATATTAATTGGAAGTATCTGCCAGAGTGTACCAAAAAAAATATTTTTTTAATAATACTTAAACTCCGAGGTACACCTGATGGAGTCCTCCTAAATTAAGGACGAAAGGTTGGATAGTTATATATATATTTTTTTCATTTGCTTTCTTAATTATTAATTTATCGTCACGCAATAAACATTGGTCGCCAGCCAAATGATCAAAAAAAAATTATATATTGAACCATGTAGGATCGCTTAATATATTTAACGAGAATTTTGTATTCGGTCACACGAATTTGGTTATGGCGGCTCAAAGGCTTGAGAAAGGGAAATGGAACTACTTAGGACACAGAATTAAAACAGGCTTGTTATTTACGTCTGCGCTTACGCGGAACGTCTGTTGATGACTGAACGGTTAAAGTCGCTTTTAAAAAAGGGGAACGGTACTTTATGCACCTCGTTACTTTTGGGGGAGAGAAACAACATCGCTAGTTGTATGAAATGATGGACTTGCCGTTAGGGGTTTTTTTTTGAATATCAGTTGTTCCGTAACAAGTAGTAGGCACGTAAAATGGCGGGCGCCATTGGGTGAAGCGATTGTTTCAGGTCTCTTCTTCTTCCTCCTCGTTGGGACCACAAAGCTATTTGGTATACATTAATGTGTCACACACGGGTTGGTTGGTTGGTTTGGCTTGGCTTGGCTTGAAAAGCTGCACGCGTCTGAATTCTTATTACCCTGGCTACTGGATGTTTCCAGATCCTGCCTGAGGCGGGGTGACTTGTTGGCGCTTGTGTTGACGCACAATGGTAGCTTCCGAGGGTGGATCCTGCGGGAAATGACTCTCACAAAACGAGGCACCTCCGCATTAGGGATGCGGCCCAGGGGACTGTGAACAACGCTGTTAAACCGACAACGGCAGGCAGACAACCAACCAATTCATTGAGCATTCGCTGGTGTAACTGGACCATTGATAGACCTGGCGGATTGAGATCAGTGCGTGTTTTGGGAATATGGTTTCAAGAGTCGCACGCCTCATCATCTGTTTTACGATAAAATCCAACGAGTTGATCACCTTTTCCCGTTCCTCTTGCTGACCTGGACCATTGATAGACCTGGCGGATTGAGATCAGTGCGTGTTTTGGGAATATGGTTTCAAGAGTCGCGCGCCTCATCATCTGTTTTACGAGAAAATCCAACGAGTTGATCACCTTTTCCCGTTCCTCTTCTTGCTGACCTGCTGCGACTCCAGCGACCAATCGAGTTACTCATTGAGCATTCGCTGGTCAATCGGAAGTTTTTTTTTTGAGGCTAGTGGAGCGTGGAGGAGGTATGTGGAGGAGGATTGTCATGGATCGTGGGGTTTTTTGGGTGGGGGGTTGAGTTGCGCTTTTTTGATTAGGTTTGTTATGGGATTTGGAGATTACTGAGTTTACATTGGGGAATTTTGATGTTTTTCTGGTGCTTGACGGTACCAGGCAAGGGAGAGTTTGTGATGGTGCCGTAGTAGTATTGTGTTTTGTTTGGTTTGAATTTACACACAGACAATGAAGCTATAATAATAAAAGACACGTCGACACACAAATAATACTTCATTTTTGGGAGAACATCGTTGATGATGAACAGTTGGGCTATTGTTAGAATTGTATCTTTTAAATAAATTCCGACAATGGAGCTGTACGTTTTTTCCCGCAACCTGTCGATTTGAACAATGGTTTCCTTTTTTTATTATTTTTTAGTTTAATAATACCGTGAATGTCCACCAGTAAATTAATTCTCTCATCTTTTAATGTCTCTAAACAAGTTATTAAAAGAAATTCTTGTTCAAGTTGCTGAAGTAACGAATGTTTATTTAGCGTTTCTCTCTCTCTCTCTCTCTCTCTCTCTCTCTCTCTCTTTCTCTCTTTCTCTCTCTTTTTTCTCTCTCTCTCTCTCTCTTTCTTTTTCTCTCTCTCTCTCTCTCTTTTTCTCTCTTTCTCTCTCTTTTTTCTCTCTTTTCTCTTTCTTTTTCTCTCTCTCTTTTTTCTCTCTTTCTCTCTTTCTCTCTCTCTTTCTCTCTCTTTCTTTTTCTCTCTTTCTTTTTCTCTCTTTCTCTCTCTTTCTTTTTCTCTCTTTCTCTCTCTCTCTCTCTCTTTTTTCTCTTTCTTTTTCTCTCTTTTTTCTCTTTCTCTCTCTTTTCTCTCTTTCTCTCTCTCTTTCTCTCTCTTTCTCTCTCTTTCTCTCTCTTTCTCTCTCTTTCTTTTTCTCTCTTTCTCTCTTTCTCTCTCTTTTTTCTCTCTCTCTCTCTCTTCTCTCTTTCTTTTTCTCTCTTTCTCTCTCTCTTTTTCTCTCTTTCTTTTTCTCTCTTTCTCTCTCTTTCTTTTTCTCTCTCTTTCTCTCTCTTTCTCTCTCTCTCTCTTTTTTCTCTTTCTCTCTCTCTTTCTCTCTCTCTTTTTCTCTCTTTCTTTCTCTCTTTCTCTCTCTCTTTCTTTCTCTCTCTCTCTCTCTCTCATTAAGATATTTACCATCTGTTCAAAAGAACATTTAGCAAATTGGATGGATGGATGAATGACACATGAGTGGTCCAGTGATGACATGAATACAATAAAATTAATCTTGACAGATCTGTTGGCCGCTGACGAGAGGTTAGCTGCTGACCTCTTCCTTATGGTGTCCTGGAAGATTTTGACGATAGTTACTGCTATGGCTAGGTCAGGTCTTCCTTCATGTATTGTATTGTTTTGTTGCTGACGAACCGAGGTGCGTTTAAGAAGGTACGAAGGATTTTTAATCCCGGTCCTCGCGCTCATGCCAGGATTCGAACCCGGGGGTTGTGACTAGAGGCAGGCTAGCCACTACAGGAGGAGGTCGGCGGATTTCATTTTACCTGTTTAATAATTTATGGCAGTATTTTTCCTCTCGACGTGGCGTCAGGATTTTCTTTGAATCGTCGATTTCCCCCCGTCAAACGTTGGCCTTTTGTGTCGAGTAGTTGTTATCTGTCAACGCCATTGGTCAGTCAGTCTCTCTCTCTCTCTCTCTCTCTCTCTCTCTCTCTCTCTCTCTCTGTTTAACAATAAAGTTGGTCTGAAAAGCAAGCACGGGAAGAAATCCTGTACGTGAAGGAAAAAAAAAACTACTAGGTAGGAGGGCGGCCCTCTGATTATCACAACACAGCCCTTTCATATTCATTATTAGGGATTGTTATGTAAAACAAAACAACGTTTCCCGTGGTCGTGTATTGTGTCCGTCCATTCGTGCATCTGAATACATCTTGAAGCGCTCGGGGGAGGCTCCAGTAGGTTTCAATTCCACGAAACTACCATTCCCGGAGATAAATCAAGTAATACTGGACAATTTACGTCTCTCTTTTTCTTTTCTTTTCTCTCTATGCCCGGTCCTTTTAAAAAATTTTTTTGTCGTTTACAATTAAATTCCTCGGCGAGTCTTGGTTGACGCAGAGCAGAGCTTTTAGAAAACCGCCTGGACGTTACGTGGCGCATTCGCAATTAGTATTTTACTTTGCAGTGGTTATTAAATGTTGACCTCCGTGTTATCCTACTCCTGGAAGATTGCATGCTTTATACAAAACGAGCCTTACGTGACTCCGTGTATTTCTCGAATCCCTTTATTACCTTTCCCGAGGTAAATGAAAGCAATCAAAATATTCCTCCGTTAACCAACCGTCGCTTCTCTCGAACGTACTATAATTTTCAAGATATGAAACTCCGACGGTAATATCTGCCGCTTGTCTATTACAAGTGTTTAATTTTTTTTTCCCCTCTCTCGTACTATTAATGACGAAATAATGGAATGGAGATTCATTTTCTTTTGTCGAATACCAACTAATCCGCAATAAGACTTTAATGTATTTGCTTAACGTTCTCTTGATAATGAATTATTAAATTAAATGCGACTTGTTATTTTTTTTATATAATAAAGATCATTAACGTTCCGCGGTAATTGCTTTAAAATGGTTTAACCTGGTTCATTATAGAATTGAGAAAATGAATGTTTCTAAACGTGTCTTTATTACTTGAAACTGATTTTTCACCTCTAATAAACCTCGTTTTTTCCCCCTCGTCTCCCCTCGTAACCCTCGTTCACGCCAATCTGGAGTAATTCATTTGGACACGCAGTAAGTGGCTCGTTGGGGGCAGGACAGGACATTAGTGTACAGGACAGGACAGGACAGTAGAGTACAGGACAGGACAGTAGGGTACAGGACAGGACAGTGGAGTACAGTACAGGACAGGACAGTGGAGTACAGTACAGGACAGGACAGTAGGGTACAGGACAGGAAAGGACAGTAGAGTACAGTACAGGAAAGGACAGTAGAGTACAGTACAGGAAAGGACAGTAGAGTACAGTACAGGAAAGGACAGTAGAGTACAGTACAGGAAAGGACAGTAGAGTACAGTACAGGAAAGGAAAGGACAGTAGAGTAGAGTACAGTACAGGACAGTAGAGTAGAGTACAGTACAGGACAGTAGAGTAGAGTACAGTACAGGACAGTAGAGTAGAGTACAGTACAGGACAGTAGAGTAGAGTAGAGTACAGTACAGGACAGTAGAGTAGAGTACAGTACAGGACAGTAGAGTAGAGTAGAGTACTGTTCAGTACAGGACAGTAGAGTAGAGTACAGTACAGGACAGTAGAGTAGAGTAGAGTACAGTACAGTACAGGACAGTAGAGTAGAGTACAGTACAGGACAGTAGAGTAGAGTACAGTACAGGACAGTAGAGTAGAGTAGAGTACTGTAGAGTACAGGACAGTAGAGTAGAGTACAGTACAGGACAGTAGAGTAGAGTACAGTACAGGACAGTAGAGTAGAGTACAGTACAGGACAGTAGAGTAGAGTACAGTACAGGACAGTAGAGTAGAGTACAGTACAGGACAGTAGAGTAGAGTACAGTACAGGACAGTAGAGTAGAGTACAGTACAGGACAGTAGAGTAGAGTACAGTACAGGACAGTAGAGTAGAGTAGAGTACAGTACAGGACAGTAGAGTAGAGTAGAGTACAGTACAGGACAGTAGAGTAGAGTACAGTACAGGACAGTAGAGTAGAGTACAGTACAGGACAGTAGAGTAGAGTACAGTACAGGACAGTAGAGTAGAGTACAGTACAGGACAGTAGAGTAGAGTACAGGACAGTAGAGTAGAGTACAGGACAGTAGAGTAGAGTAGAGTACAGTACAGTAGAGACAGTAGAGTAGAGTAGAGTAGAGTACTGTAGAGTACAGGGCAGTAGAGTAGAGTAGAGTACTATAGAGTACAGGACAGTAGAGTACAGTACAGGACAGTAGAGTAGAGTACAGTACAGGACAGTAGAGTAGAGTACAGTACAGGACAGTAGAGTAGAGTAGAGTACTGTAGAGTACAGGACAGTAGAGTAGAGTACAGTACAGGACAGTAGAGTAGAGTAGAGTACAGTACAGGACAGTAGAGTAGAGTACAGTACAGGACAGTAGAGTAGAGTAGAGTACAGTACAGGAAAGGACAGTAGAGTAGAGTACAGTACAGGAAAGGACAGTAGAGTAGAGTAGAGTACAGTACAGGAAAGGACAGTAGAGTAGAGTAGAGTACAGTACAGGAAAGGACAGTAGAGTAGAGTACAGTACAGGAAAGGACAGTAGAGTAGAGTACAGTACAGGAAAGGACAGTAGAGTACAGGCTTTTTTTGAACCGCGGCCCGTAACTTGATCCAGCCTCGGATTCACGTCTCGAGATGACTGCTGTGTTAGTGGAGTTAATTAGCGGCGAGTGAGGTTTCTTCGTCTTCTTTCCTTTTCTCGTTCTGTTCAAACAGTAGGCGCCAGAGGAGTCTACGAATGCTGCTGCATCTTTAACACTCACTCGTTACGCGGAGGGGGAAATACCTTTCCATTCAGAACTAGAACATTCCCTTTGAAGAACTCCGAAAGAAAGTTAAGCTTATTCTTAATCCCTTAATTTTTCTCTCTATGTGTTACTGATGCAGAAGAGACGGCATCAACTAAATAATTTGTACTAAGTGCCTCGAACTTGACGTAGCAATTAGTATCATTGCCACCTGCAACGTAATGAAAACTCCTTCATCATGACGACTTGAGAGTAAGTTGATCTTCTGTAGTTATAAAAACAGCCCTTCAAGGGTCCGTAGTACCATTCTCTTAAACCCAACCTTACTGGAGTGAATTAATAGAGTGTCGTTTAATAGAGCCCGTGTAATCCAGGTATAGTTGGAGTCTTGTTCGGACACTGTGCTCGAGGTAATTGTAACAGCTTGGTGTAATTGGGCGAAGGTGCTATATATTTTTTTTAACTCGAAGACAGAAGCGTTCCTTCCAATTGACGTTCCACCATGAAGTCTATGAAGCTGAATTTAGGAGATCAGGATGGAAAAATCTCGCCCCGGACCGGGACGCGAACCCGAGATTTTCGGTTTGTCCTAGATTCGTTTTCGTGGCCTTCAGGGCTGAGCTTCAATTGAAATAAGTGTCTTTAAACTAATGTAATTTATTACTTACTCCTGCCGGGGGGTGGGTGGAGAAGGAAGGGGTGCAGGGGACCTTCTCTGGGCTTGAACACTACAATACACCAAAATTTCACATGGTAATCGGATGAGTTGTTATAGGAACGCATAAGTGACAAACATGAAAAGAGTCACAGAGCAGACGATTGACGGGGGGACATTTTCCTTCGGCAAATAACATTCGATAATCGATTGCAACCAAGTAAAACAAATCAAATGTCGGACTTTACAGATGATGTGGAATGCGACATCATCGGGGGAACGGACAAATAATTTATAAACGTATGAGTTGCCATAAAAGGTAACATAAACGGATAGTTGTTACAACGTTTTATACGTAAAGGCAGCGTCAGAGTGCGAGAGTCAGCGTCAGTCAGAGTGTGAGAGTCAGAGTCAGCGTCAGAGAGTACGAGAGTCAGAGTCAGCGAGTGTGAGAGTCAGAGTCAGCGTCAGAGAGTGTGAGAGTCAGAGTCAGCGTCAGAGAGTGTGAGAGTCAGAGTCAGCGTCAGAGAGTGTGAGAGTCAGAGTCAGCGTCAGAGAGTACGAGAGTCAGAGTCAGCGTCAGAGATTACCAGAGTCAGCGTCACAGTCAGCTTCAGAGTCAGTCAGAGTGTGAGAGTCAGTCAGCGTGAGAGTGTGAGAGACCGAGAGCGTGCGGTAGGTCGGCACCTGATTTACTGCTCTCCCTGGAGCCGCCTCCATTCACCGCGTCGCTCCCGCTGAGAGACTACAACCGCTTCGGCGCTTCTATGTTTGCCCACACTCAAAATTCCCGCCGGAAATAAACGCCGCCGCGACAATAACACCGGTCTGGATTCTTAACACTGGTGCCCCTCAAAAATAATATCAATCCCGAAAAACAAAAAATTATATTTTTTTCTCATAACATGAATATAGTCTAATCTCGTTCAGAATAACCGACATACTTCCGGAACACAGGCGGGGGTGGGGAAGGGAATAATACCATGTCAAGGGCCAAACTGCATGCCATCAACTCTCCATAGCCAACTCGATCTTGCAGCTTCAAACTTGCCGCAAAAATTATTGGGTTTCAAAAATTCTAGGCTGGGTGCCCGGCCATGACCGGAAAATCATTGATGTTAGTTCACTACTCCAATATCTTTGTGAACACTTGATTAACCATTTATAGGGGGAAAAAAAACTATTTTTTTGTATACATGTCTTCCAGCTAGAATTAATTAATTTCTATTTTATTTGGAAGTGAGAGAAAGTTATCCGTTTCAGAATGGTTTTGGACTACTGTAGAAGTGAACGTTTAAAAGACCGCCTCCTCTTATCTATCTCAGGCATAAAAAACACAAACTTCCGTTATAAGGCTAAAGAATTTATAAAAATATTGTACGTAGATTTTTTTGCTTGCGGCCTCAAAATAGTTGCAAAGGCACGTCCCGAGTGGATGGTGGTACATTATACAACCACGTCCAATAACTTCAGATAAGGATAAGTAGGGTCATAAAAAACCTCTATCCATTTAAGGATACGAAAAGTATATTTGTTGGACTTACGGTAGGTGGTTAATATAACGACTACTGTCCTATATATGGTTAAACCACAGCAAGAGCGTCACATTTTTAAAAATTTACCATTTTACGCCCTCTATTTTACGATAGCTGATTTTCACCATAACCATGGCGATGACTCAATCTTAATGGAATCAGGAAATTAATTCATCCCATAACGGATCAAAAGCTCCTGCGGTGTGTTTGAAATGTAGAAATAAATAATTGTGACTTTCTAAAGGTTGAATTGTCTTCTGTAGCCATAATGTTTTATTCTATGATGTGTAATTTTCCTACCTGTTACATTTTTAACCTTTGTTATTTCATACCCGTATTTGAATATTCGCTTACATCGTTGTAACTACTGTATCCATAATATTTAACATCTTTATTGCTACACCCCCTATATTCGGACGACAAAAAAAACACGTGTAATTAAATTAATGAATTAATTACAATTTTTTTAACTTGTGTTTTGACCTTATTAATTTACTGTATATTAATTTCCTCTCGGGGTTTTTCCACAACCGGGTCAAAGATTTTAACAGCGACGTTTCGATGGCTTGCTCTGCCATATCATCTTCTTCAGACTGAATTTATACATGCCATTTCACCGGGAAAAGACCTCGTACTTATTAATACTGTTTAACATGGATAGGAATTAGGTGTGTGTGTGTGTGTGAAGGGATGAAGGGAGAGAAAATAGATTAGGTTTCCTACCTGTTACATTTTTAACCTTTGTTATTTCGTACCCGTATTCGCTTACATCGTTGTAACTACTTTAACCATAATATTTAATATCTTTGCTGCTATCCCATATTCGGACAAAAAAAACATGTGTAATTAAATGAATTAATTATAATTTTTTTAACTGTGTATTGACCTTATTAATATTATTTAACATGGATAGGAATTAGATGTGCGTGGGAAGAGAGAGAAAATAGATTGGGTTTCCTACCTGTTACATTTTTAACCTTTGTTATTTCATACCCGTATTTGAATATTCGCTTACATCGTTGTAACTATTGTATCCATAATATTTAACATCTTTATAGCTACCCCCTATATTCGGACGACAAAAAAACACGTGTAATTAAATGAATTAATTATAATTTTTCACTGTGTTTTAACGTGGATAGGAACTAGATGTGTGGGTGTGGGTGAGAGAGAGGGAGAGGGGGAAGAGAGAGATAGATTGTTCCCACATCTTATTCACCTTATCGCCCCTGCCCTTGACTTTCTGCAGACAAAGCGGCGATACGGTTTTAGTATCTATCGCACAATGAATGTGGTGTTTATATATTAAGATATTCGTTGGGGGAGTTTATAGAAACATCCTGTTTGCTGATGAATGAGGAGATACAATAAGAGAATCCGACATGTCAGGTCCCTCTCGGATGACGCACCAGCAGGAAGAGGAGGAGGAGGATGATGATAGACTAACAACAAAACAACTTTGTCTTAATTTTACACACTCAGCGTAACTCACCTATGTCACATTTTTTTTAAAAAAAGACGCGCGCGCGCGGGTCTAGAGAAGTGGAATCTCTTCATAATCACACGTGAAAAGATATGATTAAATATTTTTGGAGATGACTAAACCGGCCTATTTTATTTATCCTCGCGTTTCTTTAGCTTCATACCGTCGTAAGACCCCAAAGTATTCATTCATGTGTATGAGTAGTTAAGAAACCACACTGATGATGATGATGATGATGATCTGATGGATTCTCACTCTGTAGGAGACGAACAGCGCTTTTTGGTACTTGTTCGGTCATACCTTTCAGATCGGCGGGTGAGGTTTTTTTGGGGGGATGGGGGTGGAGAGGGAAGAGGATAACAGCAGACTACACGAGGGTGCTCCACAAACACCACCCCTTTAATAGCATAGGAATTTTTTTTTTGGTCAACAGGCTACATGAGGGTGATCCTGAAACAGGCAACTCCCCTTTAATGGCATAGGAAGGGAATTGAAAAGAATGGAGGGGGGGATGCGGGAAGGTAGAGCAGTATTTTGTAACCCATAAGTACTGATATCACTGCAGTTTCAACCAGCAGAAACTCGAGAGGACGACGCGTTAACCTGTGGTTCTCCCAGTAGGGTTAACATTTTGCTAGGGAAACTATTTTTCCAGATGGTACGTCAGGGAAAATGGTTTGCCGAGCTCATGTTGTAGTAGAGGTTAGCGTCGCTGCCTCACAACCCCCAGAGGTTCGAATCCTCTTGGATGTTTGCGTCGTCGTCACGGGATCAAGGACTGACTGACTGCTGTTGTTGGAGCATCGATACGCGCTGACCGCTCCAAATTATTCGGAATATTAAAGTACGAGGTCCCCCCCCCCCGGTAAAATGGGCATGTATAAACAATTCCTCTCCCGAGTTTCCAACCGGGTCAAAGATTTAAACGGTGACGTTTCGATGGCTTGCTCTGCCATATCATCTTCAGACTGAAGTCACTGTTTTAAAATCTTTGACCCGGTTGGAAACTCGAGAGGGAATTTATACATATTGGGAATATGTCACGGTCCGCGGTCGCGACTCGGTAGGCCCAGGCCCTCCCCCCTCTCAATGGGCCAAAGGGGGGGAGGAAGGGAAAATAGTGGTAATTAAGGAGAACGAATTGGGTGATTTTTGAAGGTGTTAATTAATTGATAATTTTTCTTGGAAAAACCGTTTTCCGAAATCTCGGGTTAGCCGCTGTTGAGCTTGGAGAGCTTGAGCAACCGCTTTGGGGAAACAGGAAATGCTTTTTCGAGATCTCTTTTTTTTGTCACCATCATCATCATTTTGTCACGTTACCCGCTCACTTCTACTAATATTTTTGGAGTCAGTCTTGACAACTGGAACTCAGAAATTTCGGACAGCGGAGTGTCTGACGCCTCGTCACGTCCCTCTCACACGGTTGAATCCCGATCAAAGAGGACGACGACGATGACGGGGACGAGGAGGATGGTATTTTCGGCAAACTGCAGACGACTATCGGTGTCCTCATCCTCCCTCCTCCCCCAATCCCCCTCCCAATGGGACTGACTTTGTCTTTAATTGGCAACACATTCCAGACACAAATAGCGGGGACCGTACAGTCGATTCGTGACGGGCTTCAGATCTGACAGGAAGGATGGTCTGTCTGACGGTGCCAAGAAGAATGAATCTGCCACTCACAACTCTCGGCTGAGCGAGATTCCTCTACGAAAATATGATCTCTCTCTCTCTCTCTCTCTCTCTTCCCTTCCCTTTCACAGTACATACTATCATTATATCCTCACCAGCACCGATATAGATTGAGAGATGTCGGATGCCCGACACCACGCCAGACGATCATTCCTGAAGATCTGACACTCCTACGTGTGTGTGCGTGTGTGTTTTTGAGGAACAAGTAGTATGTGTCCAAGTGTGATAACTAAATACACACACACACACACTCACTCGTGCTTACGAAATGAACCGTGTCGTTAATTAAGTTGGATATCTATGTATGAGAGGAGTGGAAGCTGAGGGGCTGTGGAGGGTTGTCAAGGGCGGAATTATGAAATCTCTGTGTGTTTCAGGTCAACCCCTCACCCCATCATCCTCCCTTTGCGTTTTGATTAATTCTGTGTTGGGAGGCTGAGGTCGGCCGGGGTTAATCTTGAGGGAGAGAGAGAGAGAGAGAAACCCTCTTGACTCCGGAGCTGTTTTTTGTCCTCGCAGCGTCGTCCCTCGGCTCGTGGAGGATTCTGTGTAAACTCACACGATCCTCAGGACCGAGAAAAGACACTTGTGCCAGGATTTTGCAGAACACGTGTAGTGTAGTGTGTGTGGGTTGTTTTCAAGATTTATGAGGTGCGTCGCCCTTCTTCGTCCTCTGAGACGACCTCATCTGGTATAAATTTCTAACGAGCTTCTTCACTTTGTTTACACAAATTTTTAAAAACTTTTCCTCCTCCTCCTCCTCGCAAACCTTTACATGACCCTCAAAAATTTTTCTGTGGATCTGTGCAAATGGTTTTACTATACTTCATAGGCCTACATATTAATTCGATATCTCGATACTGCAAACATCCCGGTTGTAAATTCCTATTCGCTACGAAAAATAAACAGCCGAAGGGCAACCTGGATCAACTCTCCATTTAAAAACTAATTAACTAATCCCGCCATTGACTACACTCTTCTATCCATCCTAATTAACAACATACTTCACAAATTTATATTTTTGGACATACTTGTTCCCCCCAAAACAAAAAGAATCTACGACGCTTCTATTTAACAACTCGTCTACTTTCCTCAGGATTTTTCTGTTGTGTTTTAGGGGGGGGGGGGAGGGAAAGCTTTAAAACACCTGTTCACCTCCAGACAAGATTACAAATATAATATGAAGCGGAGGCGAATCGGATCTTTTGACATTTATATTATAAGTTTTAGTGGTATTGATACTCAACAAACACAATGACTACGTACACACATATGAAGACTAATCCGACAGAAAGCGATTTAATAATTTAAAAATGTACGTGATACAATTAAAACGAGGTAGATTTAGATTTATTGTTGTTTCCCAATTAATCCTCGATTGAGGAAATAGGGATGGATACGTCATAACATTAAAAATTAAAAATGAACAAAATAAAGTACATAATTAAAGACAAATAAAAAAATAAATTAGTAAAAGAAAGTCTATATGACTGTTTCGTCGTCCCCAGGTGTGAGACTTCATCAAGTGGACAGAGCAGAAAGAACCTTATTGATTACTATTATGATCCGAAATTAATTCAAATGCGTGGTCTGAGATCGTTGAAAAAAATTTTTAGATCATATTTTTAGTCATTACGGCTTCACGTTATATATATATATATATTTTCTTTTCCAGCTATTGTTCACCTTATCGAGTCCAAATGAATTCGGTTGACTTATATGAATATAACGCTGATTAAAATTATTTAAGTAAAATTATTCAATTAACTAATTGAATAGACTTTAAATATATAAATATATATATACATGTATACAGACCCTGAATCGTCTCCCTTGGATGTCTCCCTAACACACACACCTCCAGCTCCTCCAAGCCAAGGAATACAGAAAAATCAAAGAATAATACGTTCAGTTCAAAGAAAATATAACTTCAATTTGTTTTTCCTTTACTGTTTATTCATTGTAATTTTCAACCAATTGCGACCTTCAGTATTAATTTCCTTTGCGGTCAACAATTTAACATCAAACGTATATTAACGTTACACTTTTAATTATTTAATTTAAATCACATGCAACAAAAAAAAACAATAAATGTAAATGACAAATTCGCAGCGAACCCCAAAGATATTTCTGTTTCCAACCAGGGATATTGATTGCTAACATCATACCACCAGAGACGTTGTTGCTTACGCGCGAATTATTACTATATTTGAAAAGAAAAAAAGAAATGCGAGGTAACGTATACGTATACGTATGTCACGTTGCAGCTGGCATAAAATTGACAATTTTGTTGAGTGTGACGTCATGTATGATGAGTATTTATGTTGGTGATGAACCTTTCTGATTTTATTCTCACAGTGATGATGTACTTTGAACCAGTGTTGTATCTCGCGTGCCGTGGTAGGGGATATATATATATACATGTATTCAGACAATGAATCGTCTCCCTCGGATGTCTCCCTAACACACACATCCAGCTCCAAGCCAAGGAATACAGAAAATCAAAGAATAACAATACGTTCAGTTCAAAGAAAATATAACTTCAATTGCTTTATTTCTTTACTGTTAATTCATTGTAATTTTTCACCATTTGTGACCTTCAGTATTATTAATTTCCTTTGTGGTCAACAATTTAACATCAAACGTATATTAACCTTACACCTATTTTAATATGATTTTAAATCACGCAACAACAAAATAAAACAATAAATGTAAATGACATATTCGCGAACCCCAAAGATATTTCTGTTTACAACCAAGGAAGATGCTAACATCATACCACCAGAGACGTTGTTGCTTACGCGCGAATTATTACTATATTTGAAAAGGAAAAAAAAAGAAATGCGCGGTAACGTGTGTGTACGTATGTCACGTTGCAGCTGACATAAAATTGACAATTTTGTTGTTGTTGAGTGTGACGTCATGTATGATGGGTATTTATGTTGTTGATGAACCTTTCTGATTTTATTCTCACAGTGACGTTGTACTTTGAACCAGTGTTGTATCTCGCGTGCCGTGGTTGGGGATATATATATATATATATATATATATATATATATATATATATGTATACAGACCCTGAATCGTCGTCTATGTGATACGCTCCCTTGGATGTCTCCCTAACAAGCCAAGGAATACAGAAAATCAAAGAATAATACGTTCAGTTCAAAGAAAATATAACTTCAATTTGTTTTTCCTTTACTGTTTATTCATTGTGACTTCAGTAGTATTAATTTCCTTTGCGGTCAACAATTTAACATCAAACGTATATTAACGTTACACTTTTAATTTAATTACGCAATTTAAATCACACGCAACAAAAAAAAACAATCAATAAATGTAAATGACAAATTCGCCGCGAACGCCAAAGATATTTCTGTTTACAACCAAGGAAGATGCTAATATCAAATCAGAGACGTTGTTGCTTACGCGCGAATTATTACTATATTTGAAAAGGAAAAAATAAATGCGAGGTAACGTGTGTGTGTGTACGTATGTCACGTTACAGCTTTTTTAATGTCCCTAAAATTGACAATTTTGTTGTTGTTGAGTGTGACGTCATCTATGATGAGTATTTATGTTGTTGATGAACCTTTCTGATTTTATTCTCACAGTGATGCACTTTGAACCAGTGTTGCATCTCGTGTCCCGTGGTTGGTGAATATATATATATATATATATATATATATATATATATACATGTATTCAGACAATGAATCGTCTCCCTCGGATGTCTCCCTAACACACACACATCCGCAGCTCCAAGCCAAGGAATACAGAAAATCAAAGAATAATACGTTCAGTTCAAAGAAAATATAACTTCAATTTGTTTTTCCTATACTGTTTATTCATTGTAATTTTCAACCATTTGTGACCTTCAGTAGTATTAATTTCCTTTGCGGTCAACAATTTAACATCAAACGTATATTAACGTTACACTTTTAATTATTTAATTTAAGTCACGCAAAAAAAATAAAATGTAAATGACATATTCGCGAACCCCAAAGATATTTCTGTTTCCAACCAAGGGAGATATTGCTAACATCATACCACCAGAGACGTTGTTGCTTACGCGCGAATTATTACTATATTTGAAAAGAAAAAAATAAATGCGCGGTAACGTGTGTGTGTGTACGTATGTCACGTTACAGCTTTTTAATGTCCCTAAAAATTGACAATTTTGTTGTTGTTGAGTGTGACGTCATCTATGATGAGTATTTATGTTGTTGATGAACCTTTCTGATTTTATTCTCACAGTGATGATGTACTTTGAACCAGTGTTGCATCTCGCGTGCCGTGGTTGGTGGGTGAGAGAGAGAGAGAAATGGCACGCACAACCGTCCTCAATGTTTTTGGGGAGGGGGAGAGGGAGAATCGCCAGGGCTGCTTCCGTCCCTGATCCCGACCTGGGCCAAGGTCTGGCCGCGTGCGTCATGGGCGGGATCCGGAGACGCCCTTCCTGTGGGATCCCGAAATAGCGCGCGCTATCTGCAGACGCGAGAACGGATTCCCTTCCCTTTCCCTTCTTTCCCTTCCCCCTTGTGGTGATTTCTTGAAGGGTCGCCACTCATAAATGTACCTTCAGACACACACACTCTTGTTTTGTCGTGTCTTCTTTTACTGTCCCAAACAACGTTTTTTTTTTATTACAGTAGCCTCTCCTAATTGCTGAACAACTCGGGTCTGCGAGGGCCGAATAATGCGTGTCTTGGTCCACTACTTATTTTACTCCTTGTGTCGTGTGACCTCGTCACGTTCGCCTTCGTGCTTCTAAACGGTGCGATGTACACATTCCCACAGTCAAGTTTTATGCGTCACTATCGGGGGGAATTCCCGTTTATTCGATCTCTTTTTATCATGGTGGGAAAACTGGAAATCATGCTAGATCATCACAGTGGATCAGCAGCAAGACGTAAAAAAAAACCCGCGGCTACATAGATTTTTGGAAACGGTTTTTGGAAACCCGTTGCCTGGGTTTTGGGACGAAAATTGTAGGAAACTCGGATATAGGTCGAGAAACCCACCATCATTCTGTCCACTATCGGGGAATTCCCGTTTATTCGATCTCTTTTTATCATGGTGGGAAAACTGGAATCTTGCTAGATCATCACAGTGGATCAGCAAGACGTAAAAAACCCCGCGGCTACTTAGATTTTTAGTGACGGCTTTTGGAAAACTTTTTCAGTTACCCGTTGCCCTGGGTTTTGAGACGAAAAACTGGGATATTTGTCGAGAAACCCACCATTATTCTGTCCACTATCGGGGAATTCCCGTTTATTCGATCTCTTTCTATCATAGTGGGAAAACTGGAATCATGATAGATCATCACCGTGGATCAGCGAGACATAAAAACCCCCATAGATTTTTGGAAACCCGTTGCCTGGGTTTTGAGACGAAAATTGTAGGAAACTCGGATATAGGTCGAGAAACCCACCATCATTCTGTCCACTATCGGGGAATTCCCGTTTATTCGATCTCTTTTTATCATGGTGGGAAAACTGGAATCATGCTAGATCATCACAGTGGATCAGCAGCAAGACGTAAAAAAAAACCCGCGGCTACATAGATTTTTAGTAACGGCTTTTGGAAAACTTTTTCAGTTACCCGTTGCCCTGGGTTTTGAGACGAAAAACTCGGATGTATGTCGAGAAACCCACCATTATTCTGTCCACTATCGGGGAATTCCCGTTTATTCGATCTCTTTCTATCATAGTGGGAAAACTGGAAATCTTGCTAGATCATCACAGTGGATCAGCAGCAAGACGTAAAAAAAAACCCCGCGGCTACATAGATTTTGGAAACGGTTTTTGGAAACCCGTTGCCTGGGTTTTGAGACGAAACTTGTAGGAAACTCGGAAATAGGTCGAATAAACCCACCATCATTCTGTCTATTGCATCTTTGGAACTTTCTTCTCGTGACCAGACAGACAGACAGACAGTCGCTATCAAATTTCCGATGCAAAAATATCGATTATACATGAATTCCATCGACCATACTTTGGATGAGGCTATCAGGTTTATTTTATCGGGCATTTCTCATTTTTTATGATTGACAATCCAATTTCCTTCCGTTTAGAACAATGGCGGGGCCCCAGACTATCTTTATTGCTTTTCAATAGGGGAGCCGATTAGTCAGTCCTTCTTGCAGCTCTTCCTTGAGGCGTTCTCGTCCACGCTGAAAGGGGTTGGTTGTCATCCCCATTGACTTGCCACCTTGCGGCAACGTTTGTCTGGCTTTGGAAAGCATTATAGTGATTTGCCTAGAGCAACGGACAACGTTTCTTTGACTCCTTGATCAGGTTGACATCAAGGACGACTGATCGGATTAAAAAAATTGTTTTTTTTTGTACTTTCTGAACGTAAATATTTTTTTGAATTTCTAGCGTGTTGGTTTTTTAGAGGAAAGTCAAAAAGACATTATAATTGTGTGAAAGGGATAGCTGCATTGTCTTTGGATTTTTAAAGATATTATTTTTACAAATATCATCATCGCTGCTTCACGCAGATAATGGCTGTTAACGACAGATAGTCAGCGATCTTCTTTAATATTATGAGCTCCAAACCGATTTTCTCTCTCTTTCAAATCAAAATTGTAACGTAGACAAGCGTAGATTTCTGAACGTAAATATTTTTTTGAATTTCTAGCGTGTTGGTTTTTAGAGGAAAGTCAAAAAGACATTATAGTTGTGTGAAAGGGATAGCTGCATTGTCTTTGGATTTTTTAAAGATATTATTTACAAATATCATCGCTGCTTCACGCAGATAATGGCTGTTAACGACAGATAGTCAGCGATCTTCTTTAATATTATGAGCTCCAAACCGATTTTCTCTCTCTTTCAAATTAAATTGTAACGTAGACAAGCGTAGATTTCTGAACGTAAATATTTTTTTTTTGAATTTCTAACGTGTTGGTTTTTAGAGGAAAGTCAAAAAGACATTATAATTGCGTGAAATGGATAGCTGCATTGTCTTTGGATTTTTAAAGATATTATTTGCAAATATCATCGCTGCTTCACGCAGATAATAACTGTTAACGACAAAAAGACATTATAATTGCGTGAAAGGGATAGCTGCATTGTCTTTGGATTTTTAAAGATATTACTTACAAATATCATCGCTTCTTCACGCAGTTAATAGCTGTTCACGACGAGTATGACCAGATAGTCAGCGATCTTCTTTAATATTTTGAGCTCCAAACCGATTTTCTCTTTTTCAAATCAAAATTGTACGTAGACAAGCGTAGATTTCAAACGAAAATATTTTTTGAATTACTAGCGTTTTTTTAGGAAAGTCACAAAAGAAAATAGTTGTGTGGCAGGGATAGCTGCATTGTCTTTGGATTTTTAAAAGATATTATTTACAAATATCATCATCGCTGCTTCACGCAGATAATAGCTGTTAACGACGAGTATGATCAGATAGTCAGCGATCTTCTTTAATATTATGAGCTCCAAACCGATTTTCTCTCTCTTTCAAATTAAATTGTAACGTAGACAAGCGTAGATTTCTGAACGAAAATATTTTTTTTTTTTGAATTTCTAACGTGTTGGTTTTTAGAGGAAAGTCAAAAAGACATTATTATAGTTGTGTGGAAGGGATAGCTGCATTGTCTTTGGATTTTTAAAGATATTATTTTTACAAATATTGTACGTAGACAAGCGTAGATTTCTGAACGTAAATATTTTTTTTTGAATTTCTAGCGTTTTTAGAGGAAAGTCAAAAATACATTATAATTGTGTGGAAGGGATAGCTGCATTTTCTTTGGATTTTTTAAAGATATTACTTACAAATATTATCATCGCTGCTTCACGCAGATAATAACTGTTAACGACAAAAAGACATTATAATTGCGTGTAAGGGATAGCTGCATTGTCTTTGGATTTTTTAAAGATATTATTTACAAATATCATCGCTACTCCACGCAGATAATGCCTGTTAACGATGAGTGTGACCAGATAGTCAGCGATCTTCTTTAATATTATGAGTTTGAAAACGATTTTCTCTCTCTTTCAAATTAAATTGTAACGAAGACAAGCGTAGATTTCTGAACGAAAATATTTTTTGAATTACTAGCGGTTTTTTAGGAAAGTCAAAATGACGTAATAGTTGTGTCAAAGGGATAGCTGCATTGTCTTTGGATTTTTAAAGATATTACTTACAAATATCATCGCTACTTCACGCAGATAATAGCTGTTCATGACGAGTGTAACCAGATAGTCAGCGATGTTCTTTAATATTATGAGCTCCAAACCGATTTTCTCTCTCTTTCAAATTAAATTGTAACGTAGATAATCGTTTAAAAAAAATGTTATGGCAAGAGAAGTCTAAAGAAAGCTGTTCTCCGCATAGGTTTTGTTGTTGTGAATATCCGTGTCGTGTGGCCTGCCTGTGCTAATGAGCCTCTCAGATGATGCAGGCGCGGTGGCTAATGGAGTTGCTAACTTGCTGTATGAAGAATGTTCTGTGAGTCACCGACCGGCCCATGACCACGGCTCTTTCTGTGGGGCCATTGTGTTCCCTTTGTAACGTCATCATCATCGTCCTCCATACAACAACAGCGGCCGACAGACGGAATAAATCTGTATCTTTCAATTATAAAAAAACAAGATGCAACAACAACAACAACAACAACTGAGTCCGCGGCCTGGATCGTTACTTTTCTTAAAAAAAAAACTGAACTGGGTCCTACATATATTTTTTTTTTGTGTGTGTGCCGCGTAAATATTTATGAGTTGAAAACAGTTGTTGTTGAAACAGTTGTTAGCACATTTCGGACCAGTTTTTGAATAACATTGGCTTCATGTGGGTGGTGGTGTTCTTGTCAGAATAGAACTGACCAGGTCCTGCAAATGCAAGTGGAATTTGATTAGTGCCGCCAAAAAAAGAAAGTGTTCCAATTTGAGTAGTGATCCACGTATTGCAGTTTAGGGCGGTGCTGACCCGTGTCGTCCGATTTTATTTTACGTTTTATTGCTTGTGTTTTTATGATATAGTTTAATGTTTATCGGTATATTTGCTGTCGCAGCCTGCGAGCGTGAACACACCTGTTGATTGTTTTCCGTGCTGCTGCTGCTGCTGCTTCTTGGGATTGAGTTAGAAAGTTGGTGAGCTTTGGCTGCTTGATGATGAGGTCTGGACGCGGCGTGGCTCTCTCTCTCTCTCTCTCTCTCTCTCTCTCTCTCTCTCTCTCTCTCTCTACCTTAGTCACCTCAGGATAATTTTCATAATTCGCCTCCATTGTTCTCGCGCTGAGTCAGGAAGCGTTGAATATTCACGAGCAAGTTGGCAGGCGTGGAGGCAGGCAGGCATCCCTCCGCTGCTCTCCTCGCTTCTGGGGATGTTGGGCTAGGTTAGTTGCCAACCCCCACGCCGCTGTGTATCACGAGATATAAATAAAGCCGGCCAGAAATAGCAGGCAGCCTCCCCAGCGACTGTATCGCACCCCCGTCCCACTCTCTTCCTCCGGGTCTTCGCGCTAATTCATTCCAAACCCAACATCTCGTCCTTCCTGATTTTCTCACCCGCTTTTAAAGCCATTCCACTCGAAATATAAAGAGTGTTCCAACAGTAATCGTTTCTGGCGTTTACTCTTTGTTTACACCGCCAAAAAAAATATTATTATAACAAGGAATTGTTATCAAGGCTAGGCCAGGACTGATAATGCTTGGTGCTCACTAGCGAAACGTTGGCAGACACGCCGAGAATCTACGTGGCCTAACAGCCCAAAAACCCATGTCAAATACTGAAGTTACGTCGGCCACGAAAAAACATCTGTTATTTTATAGAGTATATTTAATTTGACAATATATTCCATTTAATAATGATGATGATGATGATGATAAAAAATATCTAAATCGTGGCATTACAACATAAAATTTCCAATAGAAATATAACTCAAATTAAGTTTTAGTAAAAATATAAATTTTACGAATAAGATGTATTATCAAATTGGCTCAGTCTCGGTAAAGCAAAAAAAAGAATCTATGCAGCTCCTAAACGGCTGCTGGGGGAAACGCCGCCGCGGCTGGTGACGAACGATATTATAAGTGAAATTAAAAAACACAATCGCGAATCAACGAGAATGGTTTAATTGGAGAAAACCCGGGTAAAAATGGCAGTTACCAGATGTTAACATCTGACATGTGGCGTCGTTCTTGGTTTGCCGTTGTTGCCGGAGGAGGTTCCTTTGCTGGATCATCACGTCTCCATCCTCTAGCGCCTCTTCTTCTTCAGGTTAAATCTCCATCAAATGTTATCTTTTTGTTTTCCGTACTCCCCATCAAATGAATCTTCTTTCTCGAAACATGCCGAATTTAACTTTTACGCATGTTGTTTTCCTCAGCCACTGCTCTCTTTTTCACGTCTTTCTCAGGACAGCTCCCGGGACCAACTGTGTCCAAATACAATGCACCACTCCAGTCAATAAATAATGTTGTAAACGGCGACGTTTCCCGCCTACTCGGGCCTTGACCCAAAACCACCCTCGCTTTTCGTCCAAATCAGAAGCGGCACAATGTTATCGTAATTAATTACTCCAGTGTCGTAAATTTTCAAAGTTTCTTTTTTCCGTAATCTGAGCTGAACGTTTTAAAATATAAATTCCTCAATTGAGGGTAATATTTAAACTAACAACTTCATCTCTCTGGATAAAATTCATGCTTTACAGCAAAAAAAAAATATATAGGTGTTGCTTCTCTGTATTTTCCATATATTTGGATCTACTCCGCACTCGAGTAACAGCTCCAACTAATATTTCTGGTTCACGTATGGCAAAGTATATACCTGCTGCCTTAATTTGTGGGCTTATACATTGCTTAAGCAGTAACCTCTTATGATCAGTTTTTTTTAAAAAAAAAAAACAACAACACGAATGCGTTGAAAATAATTTGCATGTTGTTATTAATTAAAATGGCCCAAAAAAGGGGTAAGAAAGCGAAGAATTTAATTTTGAATTAAAAGTTTCGTCCTCAAGTTTAGTTCAGTAAAATAATAAAAAATATATAATTTTTAATATAAATTAAATTATTCTATGTCTCACGACGACTTTTGGCTATATATATATATTTTTAAAAAAAATTTATATCTGAAACGTTTCATTTGAATGGTGTAAGTCTTTACTCTGTGCAGAGAGTCGCGAATCATTTTGCTGTAAAATGACGGCTGTGTGTCTTGTTCTTTAAAACCACGTGTGTTGATTGTATCGTCATCGTCGTCGTCGTCGTCGTCGTCCAAAAATTATGCGAAACACATTCATGGTCCTTTCTTACTCTTCAAAATGATTTTTTAACCCTATTTTCTGTTGTTGTTTTTGTTGGTTTTTTCCAGGTGCACTTAGCGGCTTGCAATAGAAACCCTTTAGTGCATGCTATTGGGAATTTTATATTTGAATTGAAATCACGTTCCGGTGGTTTTTTTTTTGGAAAATATTGCAGGCAAGGTTTAACGAGGCTTGTTTGTTTGTTTGTTTGTGACCCTCTTTAGTTAGGCGGGTGCGATAGAGCTACTAATGGATGAGCAAGGCTATTTAAAGACTTTTTAACGCGTAAAATAATTACAGTGTTAAAGGGGTGCGAGCAGAGCGACCAGATAACAGCAGCTCGATATATATGTGTGTGTATACACTAGAGATTTGTCAACTTATCTCTGTTGCGGCAACCATCCTCGGTGGTGACCATTACCCTTATCTGCGGGCTGAGTACACATGTTTATGCTTCTATTTCCATGTCCGGAGGAATTAGTATTTAAACCCCCCTTTCCCCTCGTCACCCCTTCCCCCTATAAAAGAGTCCGGTCCTATAGGCGATTGTCGTGGACGTTCCGTGTTTCATTAAGATGCGAGACACAGACACAGGGACCCGGCAGTGGTTTTATAACTGCCATTGACTTTACGAGGGGATGATTAAAAATAAATACAAGCAGCAGTAGCTGCCGGAGCAGGCTATAAGAGAGTTTTTGTCCCTTCCTTTTTATCGCGATGGCATTAGGGGCGACGGGGGGAGACACGAACAGCTCTGCTCTGCTCTGCTGGGGAGGAATCTATCCGCCATACTTGACAGACAGACAACTGCAAGGACACACACAATTCTGATGATTCTATTCTACAAATTGAGTCACTCTAACCTTGCTCCCTTAAAATCCCTAAATTAAGTTTTAAAAAAATAAATTGGCCTTTTATATGGAAACTATATATATATATATTGTAACCGATTCCGCGTTCCTCCTCCGTATTCGAGGATTTATAATTCTTTTTAGGGCGCCAGGTATTTTTCACAAAAAAAAAACAAACACCAAAAATTGATTTTAATAGTTTTAATCTCAATCAGAGCATGAAAAATATAATAATAATTATATCTGCATGGATGGCGTGGTCATTCTCTCGTCGTCCCGCCGACACAACAACCTGCTCCTTCCATTACCCCATGACGACTCTCAAAAAGTCTCGCCAGACCACATTGTTGGCCCAAGTTTCTCAACAATTGCAACTCGTCGCAAGCTGGCCTGCATTGTTAAGTGTAACTTTTCATGTTACAATATATTAATATTTTTTTTCTTGGAGATTTCAACTTTTTCTCTCCGCAATTTTTCTGCCTCTCTTTTTTTTTTAACTCTAATCCTTGCTCCTTAAAATCCTAAAATAAGTTTTTTAAAAAAATTGGCCTTTTATATGGATACTATATGGACCACCTCTAGTCATGTAAAGTAGAATTGTTCCGATCCATCACATTTGTGTTAAAAGCTGAATATTTTTTTTTGGTAGTAATTGGACCATTCCTTTAACACTATTACATTGATTTGCTCGTTAAGTTATAGAGGAATTTTTTTTATTGGACTGACATGAAGAATGCGGAAAATAAATCACATCAGTCCGGTGACTTTGGAGGCGAATGATGTAAGATTGAAATCTTGTTGTCCAGATTCCATCGTCCAGGAAGTCACTAATTTAAAACCATGTAAAGAAAGAGAGTTTCCTCCTTTTACAGTACATTGTTCCAATCAATCACATTTGTGTTAAAAGCTGAATATTTTTTTTTTGTAATTGGACCATTCCTTTACACTATTACATTGATCTGCTAGTTAAGTTACAGGGCCAATATTTATTTTTAGTTTGGACTGACCTGAAGAATGCAGAAGAAAAAAAATCACATGCAGCGAGGTTTGGGTGACTTTTGAGGGGAAATGATGTAAGATTGAAATCTTGTTGTCCAGATTCCGTCGTCGAGGAAGTCACTGATTTAAAACCATGTAAAGAAAGAGAGTTTCCTCTTTTTACAGTACATTGTTCCAAAAGCTGAATTTTTTTTGTAATTGGACCATTCCTTTACACTATTACATTGGGCCAATTTTTTTTAAATTGGACTGACATGAAGAATGCAGAAAAAGAAAATCACATGCAGCGAGGTTTGGGTGATTTTGGAGGCAAATGATGTAAGATTGAAATCTTGTTGTCCAGATTCCATGGTCGAGGACGTCACTAATTTAACACCATGTAAAGCAAGAGAGTTTCCTCTTTTTACAGTACATTGCTCCAATCAATTACATTTTGTGTTTAAAGCTGAATTTTTTTTCTAATTGGATCATTCCTTTACACTATTACATTGATCTGCTAGTTAAGTTACAGGGCCAATTTTTTAGTTTTATTTTGGATTGACCTGAAGAATGCAGAAGAAAAAAAATCACATGCAGCGAGGTTTGGTGACTTTTGATGTAAGATTGAATCTTGTTGTCCAGATTCCATGGTCCAGGAAGTCACTGATTTAAAAGCACGTAAATCCAGAGAGTTTCCTCTTTTTACACTACATTGTTCCAATCAATCACATTTGTGTTAAAAGCTGAATATTTTTCTTTTTTGTAATTGGACCATTCCTTTACACTATTACATTGGGCCAATTTATTTTTTTATTTTGGACTGACATGAAGAACGTTTCTAGGCTCCCCTTGTTTTAACGTAGGATTACTTCTGCGGCGATTGTTGGTTTTCTCTGAACAACTCGTTTTTTCCCCCACGTCTCAGAGATTCTACATTAAAGCGATTAACGGAAGCTGAGCTAATTTTCTTTTTGCGCCGAGCGACTGTTTTGGTTTTTCTTTTCCTTCTCTCCTCTCTCGTGTAATGGGTGTGATTGAAATAGTAATAATAACGCTTGTTTCCGGAGCACGCGAGGTACCTACCTTTTTACCACTTACTAACTAATGCCGCTAAACAGACCATCGGGGGGGCGCTGGCTGGGCCAATGACCGGCGTCGTCCTCAAAGAGCCTTCTTCTTAATGCGCCATCGTTATTCATACCCCGAACGACGAATTACTACTCTGTATGTTTGATGAGGAATGCCACCCACCGTTTCAATCACTGTCGTCGCCAGAAAGTAAGTAAGTAAGGTGAACCCACCACGGCCTCGGGATTCTTCTTCTCTGCTGGACAGTCGCCCAGTCTTGCCAACTTGCTGCAGCAACAAGTAGTAATGGAATATACCATGAAGCACGGTCTAGCGGTCTCAAAAAACTCAAAACTGGGCGGCGGGGATTAATATTTCTTTCGGGGAAAAATGCAGTCTTTCACATTGGCACGAGCTCTACGTGTGATTTTTTTTTGGGGGCGCCCCAAACACTTGTAAACAGGAAGCGATTAAAAATACGCTAGTTTCACAAAGCGATTCATAGGCGTGATCTGAAAGGAAAAAACATCGATCGCCGTCTTGACAAAGTATTTTTCTTCGAGTCTAATGTTTGTCGTCACCTTTTGACGGAAGCTCCAGTGCCGTTGTAGGTCATCATTGGCTTACGTACCGCTATACCAAGAACGATTCTTACACTATATTTCAACTCTGAAATGCGGGCGGGGGAAATTTATTTATAAACTTTTACGTGGTTGTTCTCATTAAATCTCGGCGGGGGTTTCCCCAAAAAAAAAATATTTAAAAAAAAAACAGAAAAGAAAAATTAATTAATTTTACTTAAAATTATCCAATTAATTCATTCATTCATAAACTACTCGAAACCAATCATGAATCAGCATGTATGATGTTACCAGTTTTTCGTTTAATATTCTATTTTACGTACGTGTTTATTCTGTTACAAATGTAAAATTCATACTCTTTTGTATCTACTTGACTGACCGGTTGAAGCAAAGTGGTATTATTTTTTTTAAAAAAATACAAAGGGATAAATTCTTTCCTTAAATTTTAGCTTGTTGTTGGCCCACATCAGTTCCATTTTAGGTGACATATCTCACAGAGTAAAAAAAAACCTTGTGTAAGCATATTGTAACGTATAAAAATCAATATTTACATTTTATATAGCTTGCCGTAAATCTTCTCGTATTTCCCCCCCCCCCATATTGTTGATGTCGCCGTTTCCTCTTCTTTTTTTTTACAGTGGAAACCGTAAAAACATCTTCAGTATAGTAAAAGGGATTTACCGTGGCTGAAGTTGTTTTTTATTTTTTTTAAAAAGGTCATTGTGCTTCCTGATAAAGACGACTTCAGTTGTCGATCGACAAACGGGAATGAATGTATTACAGTCACTTGCAGCTTCTTTTTGGAGGAATTACCATGGAGCAAGGGACACGTTTTTCGTTTATTATTTTAAAATGTGTAGAAAATGGAAGAAAACAAAAACTGTTTGTGAAGGAAATTATTTTTTTTTATCTGAAAGGCCAGTCGTAAATAATCTCTTATTTCCCCCTCCTCCCTTGATGATGTCGCCTTTTCCTCTTTTTTTTTACATTGGAAACCGCAGAAACATCTTCAGTTTTTTTTAAAGATCCATTGTGCTTCGGTTAAAGACGACTTCAGTTGTCGATCGACAAACGGGAATGTATTACCAATACTTGCAGCTTCTTTTGGATGAATTACCATGGAGCAAGGGAAACGTTTTTTTGTTTTATTATTTTAAAATGTGTAGGGTTTTTCAATAACGTCAGGTAGGGGTTTGAAATTGAAGAAAACAAACTGTGTGTGAAAGAAATTATTATTATTTTTTTATCTGAAAGACCAGTCGTAAATCTTTTCGTATTTCCCCCTCCCCTCAATTTAGTTATCGAATGGACGTTAGACGAGTACAGTGAGTCCAACAACTTACCTGATGAAATGCCCGGATGGGATCCTTTATCAACACTCCAGGAAGGGGGAAGCGATTTTTTTTTTAAAAGGGTAAACGTTAATCCAACGAAATGCGAAAGTTAATCATCTAATATGACGGATAAGAATTTGAGATACTCAAAATTATATGTGACGGTAATTATGAGACCTCAATTTAGTTATCGGATGGACGTTAGTCGAGTGCAGTGAGTCCAACCACTTACCTGATGAAATGCCCGGATGGGATCCTTTATCAAGACTCCAGGAAGGGGAAGCGATTTTTTTTTAAAAGGGTAAACGTTAATCCAACGAAATGCGAAATTTAATCATCTAGTATGACGGATAGGATTCGAGATACTCAAAATTATATGTGACGGTAATTATGAGACCTCAATTTAGTTATCGGATGGACGTTAGACGAGTGCAGTGAGTCCAACCACTTACCTGATGAAATGCCCGGATGGGATCCTTTATCAAGACTCCAGGAAGGGGAAGCGATTTTTTTTTAAAAAAGGGTAAACGTTAACCCAACGAAATGCGAAAGTTAATCATCTAGTATGACGGATAGGATTCGAGATACTCAAAATTATATGTGACGGTAATTATGAGACCTCAATTTAGTTATCGGATGGACGTTAGACGAGTGCAGTGAGTCCAACAACTTACCTGATGAAATGCCCGGATGGGATCCTTTATCAACACTCCAGGAAGGGGAAGCGATTTTTTTAAAAAGGGTAAACATTAATCCAACGAATTGAACGATAAATCTGCAAATTGTATTGAAAATTATATCTTTTAGTTTCATATATTTTAATCTTTTCCAACAATTAATTAAATTTGAGCCCACTACAAGTCAGTAGTTAATTCTTGTTGTCCAGACTGACTCGTTGGACTGAAATACCAAAGACGAGTAGAAATTTGGCGCCTTGGGAACCCAGCCCCAGCCCCCAGATAGATCTGTGTACCTCTATATAATAATGGCTTTAGGTCCTGTTTATGCCGATTCTAATCAATCCGACGTAATTCCGTTAGTAAATATTTGCCAGTTTTACGGCCAGGGAAACAACGGTAGGTAGTGTGGTCGCGCTTGATTTACCGGAGACGTTGACTGCAGGAGCAACAATCCTGCCTGGCGACATGCCACCACCGCCGACATCAATCACCCGCCGCTATTGCTACAGTGGCCCACATGTTAATGACCCATGTCATTTGTTATTCGCCTCGTTGTAATTGACGCTAGAAACCCTCTTCCTCTTTTCCATCAATCGCTTCCCCCCTAAAATGAAGAATGTTCCTCTACACTTTGTAATACCGGTGACAAATGGAATCCGAAGGATGAGGGAGTCTTCTATATACTCAATCTCTCTCCCTCTCTCTTTTTCGAAACATTCTTTTTTACCTTGCAGTGACCATTATTAACAAATCCTGAAAGGTATTTCTCGTTACTTTACATATATAATCTTTTGAATATTAGCGAGTTTAGAGGTGAAGGAATAGGTTTCGTTCCTCGAAAAACAATTTTATAATTGATATTTATCCGCCTTTCAGCATGGACCATTATTGTTTTTTTTTTTTGAACGAACCGATTCCTTACTTTGAACATAATGCTTAATGTTACTGGTTCCAGAAGGTGACTTGCCTGAGGTTCATCATAGACGGTAGACACCTTGTGAGGGGAGGTTTAGAGTACTTGAATTTTCGGAGGCACCTTCCCCCCACTCCTTCATCAGAAAGTTAGGAAGACATTTCCAGTGATCAGCTAGCCGACTATATATATATAATTAATGGGGAAAGGACAGAGAGATAGAAAGAAGGTGAGGTTCATAGATGGTAGACACCTTGTGAGGAGGTTTGGAGTGATTGAATTTTCGGAGGCACCTTCCCCCTCCTTCATCAGAAAGTTAGGATGACATTTCCAGTAATCGGCTAGCCTACTTTCTGATGAAGGGGCGGAAGGGGGAAGGTGCCTCCGAAAATTCAAGTACTCTAAACCTCACACAAGATGTCTACCATCTATGAACCTCACCTTCTTTCTATCTCTCTGTCCTTTCCCCATTAATTATATATATATATATAGTCGGCTAGCCGATCACTGGAAATGTCTTCCTAACTTTCTGATGAAGGGGGAAGGTGCCTCCGAAAATTCAAGTACTCTAAACCTCCTCACAAGGTGTCTACCATCTATGAACCTCAGGAAAATCAACTTCTTCTTTCTATCTCTCTGTCCTTTCCCAATTAATTGTTTTAATTAACAAGACAATGTCATTTCCTGACATATATATATATATATATATTAAACAATTACCATGTTTAATACCCGTCTGAGTAAATATTTAATTTCTTCGTACGACGACGTTTCGCCCACAATTTAGGTACTTCTTCAGGTACAGGCAATTGTAATCAAATTTCTTCTCAAGTTCACTGCGTTGAAAAAAAACAACAAAAACAAATTACAACTAATTAAAATTTTACATTGACAATTATATTAGGTTTCAAATGTCTATAGTTCAACGTCAGATGCGAGTTTGATTACATTAGACTGCACCTGAAGAAGCGCCAAAATTTTTATACGAAACGACGTATGAGTTAATTAAAAAAAAATTGAATTGGTTTGTCCGTCATTGGTTGTTATTAAATTCTTTTTGAAAAGACAGACGTCAGGTGTTATATTCTTTTAATGACTATAACTTGTTTTGGCAGCACTGGTACTTCTTACAAAAATCCGTACAGTTTAACTTTTAAAATATAGTACTGCGGAGTGATTTTCCTTGAAAAAAAAATTTGTGGTACACGATTTTTGGTGTTCTTGTATTCTGTCCCTCTCCCCACCCCCCAAACAAAAAAAAAGGTTTTATGAACCGTGATAAAATTAAGTAAGTCTCTGTTCCAAATTCGATTCGCATGACGCACTGCTTTGTCTTAAAAAATTTTTCGGAAGACTAAAATTTTCCACTGTACAAATTCCTGTAGAAAAATTTCCTTGATTTCTCAATTAAAAAAGCACCATAAAAAATCATCATTGATGATGATGATTTTCTTTTGTTTTACGTGCTTTAAAAATGCATAACATAATTATGCTCGGCGAATCTGTTCCCCCCTTTATTGATCATCGAGAGAGAGAGAGAGAGGGCGGTGACACTGCGATCGCTATGCTTGATTGATTGTATTGATTCGTAAAGGTGGAGGGGGGGAGGGGAAACCAGGCCGTGACAATGATGATGATGATGGAACTTTGCATCCGTCACTATTAATTATGGTTTCTTTACGTTGAGTGTTCGGCAAATTCTAGTATTTCATTTTTAAGTACAGTTTCTGGTGACCTTCTGACGTCAATCCGACGTCGTCGTTTTTCTGTGTCCTTATGGGAAAGGACAAAGACTGTGTATATAGTAGGACATATTTCGGTCTGTAAGAGGATTCACAGACACGGATCACCTGGGCGTTGTTTTCCCTCTGATTGACGCCGAGGCGGGAATCTCGATTTAGCCGCTTGCTTGGCAGCCGAGCCTTGTTTTATTATTATTGCGTGAGGTATGCTGGCTCCGTCATTAAAACCCCATTAGCATCATCGTCACCATGGGGCAGACATCGGATTAGTATCGCGCTGTTTTTACGGCGCTTCCAGCAGAATGATGCACGGCCCGCCTATTTTTGGGATCGCGGATCGCCGCATGTTGGGACGGGTGTGGCTGACCGTTTCGACTTCATCATCATCATCATCATTAGCAAAATCCACAGTGGGCGAGTTGATCCAATTTCCCTTCCTCCCCCCTCCCTCCCTCCCCCCGTCATTGGATGAATCCGCCGCATTTCCAAACACACTCTGTAAAACATTCGTAGCTTAATCTGTACAACCTGTGCTAGACTATAGAATATTTGCGTAAAATTTCATGATGATTGTATTATATATCTCTGCTGCGGAATCTCTTCAATGTCTTAGAATATTTTCATGATAATTGTATTATATATTTCTCTGCTGCGGAATCTCTTCAACGTCTTAGAATATTTGCGTAAAATTTCATGATAATTGTATTATATATTTCTCTGCTGCGGAATCTCTTCAACGTCTTAGAATATTTTCATGATAATTGTATTATATATTTCTCTGCTGCGGAATCTCTTCACCGTCTTAGAATATTTGCATAAAATTTCATGATAATTGTATTATATATTTCTCTGCTGCGGAATCTCTTCAACGTCTTAGAATATTTGCGTAAAATTTCATGATAATTGTATTATATTTCTCTGCTGCGGAATCTCTTCAACGTCTTAGAATATTTGCATAAAATTTCATGATAATTGTATTATATGTTTCTCTGCTGCGGAATCTCTTCAACGTCTTAGAATATTTGCGTAAAATTTCATGATAATTGTATTATATATTTCTCTGCTGCGGAATCTCTTCAACGTCTTAGAATATTTGCGTAAAATTTCATGATATTGTACTATATATATCTCTGCTGCGGAATCTCTTCAACGTCTTAAAATATTTGCATAAAATTTCATGATAATTTTATTCTATATATATCTCTTCTGCGGAATCTCTTCAACGTCTTAGAATATTTGCGGTAAAATTTCATGATAATTGTATTATATATTTCTCTGCTGCGGAATCTCTTCAATGTCTTAGAATATTTGCGTAAAATTTCATGATGATTGTATTATATATTTCTCTGCTGCGGAATCTCTTCAACGTCTTAGAATATTTGCGTAAAAGGCTTTTAACTGGATTTCTTGTTTTCAATTGAGTCAGATTAAAGGGATAATTATTATTATATTATACTATTATATTATTTTCTCAAAACTCAGCACTTTAATTTTATGATTTTTCGGTTATTCTAACAATTGGAAATTAAGTTTACGTAGAATTTTCTTAATAAGTTGAAAAGTTAAACGAGAAGAACTCTGCATGTTTAACAATCATATCGAGTAATTTCTAATTTTCGCTGTTCGACTGTGGTTAAAACGTCTTTTCTCTACTTGTACTATACAATTGGCATGAAAGTGAATTTTTAATTTTGTCAAGGGGTGGTATTTCTTTTTTAAATTTTCTCCTCGTGGCCTAATTTCTTTTAGGTCTTCAGCATCGCTGCTTCTCCAGTGGTGCAGCCTGTAATTTATGGCCACAGTCCACCTTCATGTCCAGATCTATTATTTATGTTAATTTGTACAAATGGGGTATTAAAATATTATCTTTTAATAAAATATACCGAGTCCTGTCTCACACATTTGCGTGTGCGTCTTCACAAAAATATTTATACGACTGCTGTGAAATGAAATGACGTATAAATTATTTCTGGTAGGAGCGACTTGCTTGGGATGCTTGGATGCTGTGAAACCCTTTCACCCTTCTCTTCCCACGCACGCAGGTTTCCCTCCCTCCCTCGTTGCTCACGCAGGCCGGCAAACCTCCCCGCAGCGTTTATCATCCCTCTACCAAATTGAGGGTGACAAATAGTTCTTCCCAGGCGTCAGAAAGAATTCATCAAGAGGCCATCACAATGGGCTAAAGTGGAACCCGATATTGGTTCGAGTCATTAATCTAACAAAATAAAAAAATTCAACCGGGCGGAGGGGGAGGGGTGTGTGTCTTAGTTTAAATTGGTTCTGTAAACAGGGAAGTGTTTCAGGGAGGTTCCAGGATTCTGACAACCCAACTGATTTTTTGAGGACGAGATCTGGTATTAATTATCATAAAATTTGTGGGGGAACTGACTCTTTTCTTTCGATTTGATTATCCTTCGTACAAAGTATGAAATCATCTGAATTGCGGTATAATTGTGACCTACTGTAAATTAGAATGGTTATTGTACTATATGTAATTTATCTTTATATTTTTGCCTATTATTGTAACGTCAAGTCTTCACACCTAAAATTATTATAATTATTTTTTATGTCGATCTAAATTACGAATTTTAACAGTTTCTAAGCCTGTATTTTTTTCGATTCAATTTTTTTAATCCATATGAAAATATGTTCCAATACTGAGGGAAAACGCAACATCGTCATCATTAACTATTAAATATAATTTTCCTAAGCCTGTATTTTTTAAATTCAATTTTTTGTAATACATATGAAGATATGGGAAAACGCAACATCGTCATCATTTATTATTAAATATAATTTTTCTAAGCCTGTATGTTTTAAATTCAATTTTTTAATCCGTATTAAAATATGGGAAAACGCAACATCCTCATCTATTATTAAATATAATTTTTCTAAGCCTGTATTTTTTTAAATCAATTCTTTTTAATCCATATGAAAATATGTTCCAATACTGGGGGAAAACGCAACATCGTCATCATTTATTATTAAATATAAATTTTTTGTACATGAATATTAGTGGCAACATAATGTAAATGAGTCAGACAGCCTTTTAGTCAGAAATAAATGTTAATTTAAGCTCAGAGCAGTAACATGGCGGGTTTTTTTTGTCCCCCCTCTCTTTGGAAACTGTTCAGGTGTATATAATGCTTGAAAATTTAAAATAAGAAAATTCTCATGAGGTTTTCAGTGGAAGTAACGTAACAGCATGTTACATTTTTTTGTTGTTGTTGTGATTATTGTCATTGAAAATAATAATTATTATTTGTTACTATCGTGTCGATAATCGTTTCTTCTGCCTGTAGCTATTTGTGTATATGTTTTTATTTTAAAAAATTTTTATTGAGAAGGTGATTAATAACATCTTTGAATGAATAGATTTTGAATAATCTCATCTTTGAATAATCTCATCTTTGAATAATCTCATCTTTGAATAATCTCATCTTTGAATAATCTCATCTTTGAATAATCTCATCTTTGAATAATCTCATCTTTGAATAATCTCATCTTTGAATAATCTCATCTTTGAATAATCTCATCTTTGAATAATCTCATCTTTGAATAATCTCATCTTTGAATAATCTCATCTTTGAATAATCTCATCTTTGAATAATCTCATCTTTGAATAATCTCTGCTTTGAATAATCTCTGCTTTGAATAATCTCTGCTTTGAATAATCTCTGCTTTGAATAATCTCTGCTTTGAATAATCTCTGCTTTGAATAATCTCATCTTTGAATGAATAATCTCAGCTTTGAATAATCTCTGCTTTGAATAATCTCTGCTTTGAATAATCTCTGCTTTGAATAATCTCAGCTTTGAATAATCTCTGCTTTGAATAATCTCTGCTTTGAATAATCTCTGCTTTGAATAATCTCTGCTTTGAATAATCTCTGCTTTGAATAATCTCTGCTTTGAATAATCTCTGCTTTGAATAATCTCTGCTTTGAATAATCTCTGCTTTGAATAATCTCTGCTTTGAATAATCTCTGCTTTGAATAATCTCTGCTTTGAATAATCTCTGCTTTGAATAATCTCTGCTTTGAATAATCTCAGCTTTGAATAATCTCTGCTTTGAATAATCTCATCTTTGAATAATCTCATCTTTGAATAATCTCAGCTTTGAATAATCTCTGCTTTGAATAATCTCTGCTTTGAATAATCTCTGCTTTGAATAATCTCTGCTTTGAATAATCTCTGCTTTGAATAATCTCTGCTTTGAATAATCTCTGCTTTGAATAATCTCTGCTTTGAATAATCTCTGCTTTGAATAATCTCTGCTTTGAATAATCTCTGCTTTGAATAATCTGCTTTGAATAATCTCTGCTTTGAATAATCTCGCTTGAATCTCTTTGAATAATCTCTGCTTTGAATAATCTCTGCTTTGAATAATCTCTGCTTTGAATAATCTCTGCTTTGAATAATCTCTGCTTTGAATAATCTCTGCTTTGAATAATCTCTTTCGATTAATCTCTTTCGATTAATCTCTTTCGAATAATCTCATCTTTGAAGGAATAGATTTTGAATAATCTCTATTGAATAATCTCATCTTTGAATAATCTCATCTCTGAATAATCTCAGCTTTGAATAATCTCTTTTGAATAATTTAGCAGAAGTGTTAAATTTTCGATTGATACCCAGGGGGCGGGAAAAAAAGTTTTCTACAGACATTCGTTTTCTATATATATATATTTTTGCTAACATTAGTATAACCTGACTAATGCTGTAAGATATTGGAACAGAACATTTGAAAAAGTGATTGTTGCACCACAAGTTGCTGATTTTGAAGGCGACATAATTTCGTGTTGTCCTTGATTAAACTTCTTCCCCTTCCTATGCAAGACTTTGGGTGCGAGTTGATTCCTGACCTGTTGAGGCATTCCAGCATGTCAGTTCAGTCGAGGGCGTAAAACAAAACTAATATTGTCCCCGAGAGTCCTGCTGCGTCGTGTTTGCTCTCCATTATTTATGGGCGTGTGACTCCCCCAGGGGGCGCTCCCACTGCGATATCAGAAATACATTATCAGCGCCAGACCCATGTTATTAGGACCCCAACCCCCTCTATTCTCACCCCCAAGGAAACATCGTCCATAGACAGTCAAACATTTCTAGCGATTACTTAGTGACGAAGAATAGTCTCGTATTATTACATATTAAGATTTCTGATATTTAATGCATAAAAAAACAACAACTATTATATATAATTAATATATTGTGAATGAAAAACACCACAGAAGAGTTGTCTCCAATATGTTGTTTTTTTTTCAGGACGTTTCGGCCATAGCCATTATCAACTGCAAATACAATATATATGTATATAATTAATGGGGAAAGGACAGAGAGAGATGGAAAGAAAGAAGGAGGTGACTTACCTGAGGTTCACAGATGTAAACACCTTGTGAGGAGGTTTAGAGTACTTGAATTTTCGGAGGCACCTTCCCCCCTCCTCCATCAGAAAGTAGGTAACATGAAGGATACACTTTTACAATTTGCAACAACTACAGCAACCTCGTGTTTGCTGCCATGTGCTTCAACTCTGTCGCGTTCTTCAAGCCATCCACAACCTTCTTGTAGATATATATATATATATATTTATCCATATTAAAATGTTGGGTTATTAAGGGTGAGCCTATAAACCCAACATTTTAAAATGGATAAATATATATACAAGAAGGTTATGGATGGCTTGAACCACATGGCAGCAAACACGAGGTAATGTAGTTGTTGCCAATTGTAAAAGTGTATCCTTCATGTTGTAAATAATTGTGTATATATATATATATATATATATATATGAGTCAGGAAATGACATTGTCATGTTAATTAAAACAATTAATGGGGAAAGGACAGAGAGATAGAAAGAAGAAGGTGACTTACCTGAGGTTCATAGATGGTAGACACCTTGTGAGGTTTAGAGTACCTGAATTTTCGGAGGCACCTTCCCCCTTCATCAGAAAGTTAGGAAGACATTTCCAGTGATCGGCTAGCCGACTATATATATATATATATGTAATTAATGGGGAAAGGACAGAGCGATAGAAAGAAGAAGGTGACTTACCTGAGGTTCATAGATGGTAGACACCTTGTGAGGAGGTTTAGAGTACTTGAATTTTCGGAGGCACCTTCCCCCTCCCCCTCCTTCATCAGAAAGTTAGGAAGACATTTCCTCCAGTGATCGGCTAGCCTACTTTCTGATGAAGGAGGGGGAAGGTGCCTCCGAAAATTTCAAGTTCTCTAAACCACCTCACAAGGTGTCTACCATCTATGAACCTCACCTTCTTTCCATCTCTCTGTCCTTTCCCCCATTAATTATATACATATATATATATATATTGTATTTGCAGTTGATAATGGCTATGACCGAAACGTCCTGAAAATAAATAACAACATATTGGACACAACTCTTGTGTGTTCTTTTTTTTCATTCACAACATATTAATTAAGATTTCTTCAAGGAGTTTATTAAACTTTTTTTTGGTTGTTTGTTTGAAGACTGATAATTAATTTATTACGATGATATTTTTTTCCTTATTTATTATTAGTCACTTCAAAAAAAATCCAAAAGTATATATATATTTTTCTATTTTGATTTCCAAACTTTATTCGGAAATATTTTTTTTAATGGTTTAAGTATTGTAATTTATTTTGTAGATGAATGTTGGCAATTGCCTAAAGCTTCTTCCGAATAAAGTTTCGATATATTTTTGGTGTTTTTTTTTTGAAGTGAGTGATATAAATTAAGAGGGGAAAAAATATTATCATCATAATATTTTGATATTTTCGCTTGGGAAAGTGTCTGTGATTAATGCCTCATATATATTATATTATTTTTTTGGTCTTGTGGTGAAGGAGGCCCGCAGCCTGCAGAGCGCGTGGTGTTTGCTGGTGGCCTGAGTTCTCAGGCGTGCCTTAGGGTAACAACTCACTCAGTCACTCACTGCTTTTTTTTTATAGTGAAAAACTGCATCTGTTTCCCCCTTTTCATCAATTTTTTCCTTTTTCCTCTTTTTTTTCTTTTTTAATTTCGGCTTAAATTGTGTGCCTATTAAGATCCCTCGTTGCCTGTGACTTTTTCCTCTCTCTCTCTCCCTCTCCACCCTCTCCATCACCTTCCTCCCACCACCCACACACCCCTCACCTCCACCGTCACTTTTAAATGATTTTAAATTCAAAGGTGTTGTTCATTTCAGTGATGGTGTAACACCACTTATGTTCATGGATGTAGATAACCTTGCAAATGCCTCAATAGAAGGGCTTTTAAAGGAATACCTCGTAAATGGCTTCCACGTGTCTGTTTATTTTTTATTTTTTGATAACAGACCTCGATTAGCGAAAGAGCATTATTTAGAGCCACGGACGAGGAACAATAACTACACATGACCCAACATTCACGTAACGTTTTAATTTTTTTTTACCTCCTATACCAGTGAATATTGTTGCATTTTTTAAAATATTTTTATTACACCAATAACCTGTTTTCTTGAATATCTATAACAGGGACCCCTATTTTCATTTCTTACAAGATTTGTGTTACAGATTTCTTCTTTTTTATATAAATATTTATTTTAATTATATATATTTAATTAAATAAATATTTATTTTAATTATTGTAGCATTCCCACAATTTTACTATGACGGTTAAAATTCTAGTCCTTAAAAGGTTATTTCCATAAAAGGTTAATTCCTTAAATGTCCATAAAAGGTTAATTCCATAAATGTCCATAAAAGGTTAATTCCATAAATGTATTCCATAAAAGGTTAATTCCATAAATGTTAATTCCATAAAAGGTTAATTCCTTAAATGTCCATACAAGATTAATTCCATAAATGTCCATAAAAGGTTAATTCCATAAAAGTCCATAAAAGGTTAATTCCATAAAAGTCCATAAAAGGTTAATTCCATAAAAGTCAATAAAAGGTTAATTCCATAAAAGGTTAATTCCATAAATGTTAATTCCATAAATGTCCATAAAAGGTTAATTCCATAAATGTCCATAAAAGGTTAATTCCATAAATGTCCATAAAAGGTTAATTCCATAAATGTTAATTCCATAAAAGGTTAATTCCATAAATGTCCATAAAAGGTTAATTCCATAAATGTCCATAAAAGGTTAATTCCATAAAAGGTTAATTCCATAAAAGGTTAATTCCATAAAAGGTTAATTCCATAAATGTTAATTCCATAAATATCCATAAAAGGTTAATTCCATAAATGTCCATAAAAGGTTAATTCCATAAAAGTCCATAAAAGGTTAATTCCATAAATGTCCATAAAAGGTTAATTCCATAAATGTCCATAAAAGGTTAATTCCATAAATGTCCATAAAAGGTTAATTCCATAAATATTAATTTCATAAAAGGTTAATTCCATAAATGTTAATTTCATAAAGGTTAATTCCTTAAATTTCCATAAATTTCCATAAAAGTCCGTAAAAGGTTAATTCCATAAATGTATGTTAAAGACGACAAATTTTGCAGCCAATACAAAACAAGACACTTCGGAACCTAAATAAATTACATGATGGTTTAGCACATTGGTTCGGTTTTTTTCTTTTCAATCTGTTGGCTATGGTCGTTGTGTGTTATATTATCTCTTAAGTTGACAAGGGCCGACGAAATGTATGGTCGAAACGTCTTTCTTTATGCTAGAAAAATTTCAAAATTTTATGCAAAATACTGGTCGTATTTGTTATTCGCAGACGTTAATTGTTTCCCTATTATAATCTGTTGCTATTCTTTGCAATGAAATAAATTTGTTAACCCCGACAACGTGTGAGACTTTCATCCATCAACACACCCTGTGATTGAGTTCGCAGTCTCCTCTTCTGTTCTACTTTCTCTCCGGTTCATTACTGATGGACCCACGAGGAGGATAAGGTTTTTTTTAAGACGATTCTCTCGTTCTTCTACAGATTTATGAGCAGACGTTTCGAATTTATATATATTTTTCCGGCTTAGTTGAATGTGGAAGTGACTCGTCCAGGCAGGAAGGAAGGAGTGTGATTGACCAACGCCGAGCTGCTAAGAGCTAAAGCCCGGTAGCTGCAGCAGAGGTCTGTCTACACACACGCAAAGGGAAGGGAAGAGAGAAGGGAATGGTAAAGGGGAAGGGAAAGGGAAACCCTGGGGCCATCACGGAACAAGTCCTAATAACGGAGCGGCCATTCCTTATCAAGCTTCATCGCCGCACTTTGTACCTCCCCTGATAGCGACTTCTGGCACACAAACTACAGTAACCAAAATACAGCGACTGATAAAGGATATATATCATATGATCGGACTGCTGCTACTGGTTTGTTTTCGGCTCGGGCCACAAAACTTTTGTGTCGAATTATTTTCTGCAGCGGGTTGATTATAAATAAGCGCCGCGTACCAAGTTATACTCGTAAAAAATCTCGACTTTGAAAGAGGACTGATGATTCACAGATTAGTAAAGTCTCCAATTTCCTTAATCCATCAATAACGGACCTCCAGAAGAAAAAAACAGTGTGGAAATCTCGATTAAACGCAGTATTATAACTAGGTAATTATTATTGTTATCATTATTATTCAATCCATTATTCCTCGGTTGAGGAAATAGGATACGTCAAATATAATATTACAAGAAATATACAAAATTTTACAACAACTAAGAATTGAATGACAAGAAAGGAAAGATAAAAATTTCAATCTTCAATTTTCAGTCGAGGCAGCAGCAGAAGATCGTGCTGTGTAGGTTCCTCCCCCCGGTCGAACATGGAAAAAGAAAATAAGTCAGCAGTTAAATTCTAGTAGTAGAGTATAGTTGTAAAATAATAGGAGAATTTGATAGGAACACCAGGGGGAAACTGTTTTAGTCCTTCCCTCCTATTTCTACGAACTCTTTTTGAGTGAATAATACGCTCCTCCATTCATCAACAGAGATTTACAACTCTTTATAAATAAATTTTTTGAACCTTTAAAAGCTTTTTATTTTTTCCGGGAGACTATTGTATGTATAGATTTATACCGCGGAATAGTGAATGGCGGAGGCTTGTTTGTTTCAAAAAGACTTGGACGATGATGTTTTTTTTCAACAACACGGAGCTGAGAAGAGAGAGAGAGATTTCTTGTGTTTTTACGAATTGGCTTGAACCGTTTAGATCATATAGATTGATTGATTGATGTTGCTCCATACAAAATTTTAAAATTTCTAGAATATATACGCGCGCAAGGTAAGGTTAAAATTCCGAGTTTGGAAAACAAAGGTTGTCAAGTGGTATACCGCGCACCTGACACTTAACTGTTTCGTTACGGCCCCCGCTTTTTTTTTGTAGTTTAAAGATGATGTGAAGCTAATGACCCCAGTGTTTGCAATACCGTGAATGACACATGACAGAATCAAAAAATATGCATGGTACATCATGTCGGCTTCCCGTAGCTGACACTCGTAATGTAAAGCAAATTTTGCTGAGTTTTCCCGATATTATTTTTTTTTAATGTGGTGGTGTTGATTCCATGTCGTTAATCAGCAGACCAAGAAAAGAGAGAGAGGCTCTGAAATGTTTTCCAAGTTAGGAGATTAAAACCTGGTTTGTCTTTGCTGTGAAGTTGACGATTTTTGGTTTTCTCTCTAGCTTAAGGGAAGTAATTTTTTTTGCAGTGAAGCGCAAAGAAAGATTGAGACAGACTGCAGGCAAATCGCAGGGATCAACGTCAGTCAGTGGCTGTTGTCCGTGATTACCAAATTTGTGTCGTGAGCCCCACACACGTAGAGAGGATCTAAATAGACTTCAGGCAATCCGGACAATGTAGTGGTGTCCGTGATACCACACATAGAGGGGACTGATTTTTAAGGGATCTAAATAATTAGGTAAATCGTTAATGTAAAGGTCGCCAAAATTGAGTCCTGAAGTAAAGGTTGATTAATTAAATTGGAAGTAATTCTTAATTTGAGACCCGATGAATTCAAATGAAATTTTAGGTTCCGTAAGGTGTGTTTGATTCGTCACCTTGGAAGGAATTGTGATTGTGTTGAGCGTTGATGTGATGCACCAATCCTTAATCATCCTGTTATTGAGTAAGTGTTTATGATATCCAGATGGAGGCAATTAGCGGTCTCTCTCCCCCCCCTGCCTTTGTTGTGAGGAGGAGGATGGCCATGCCTGGATTGTTGTCTGTCTGGCGCCTGCTGCCTACGCGGACTCGTCTCTGCGACTGTCACACCACACGCCTTCACAGGCGACACCAAACTCGCACTCAAACCAAACTGTTTGCCAGCATCACATACGCACGCGCCCACCAACACCATCATCAGATCGTTTGAAATAATTCGGCAGCCTCCTCCAAGAATCGAAAGATTTCCGTGACGAAGATCAAATTATGGAGACTCAAGGCTGCACGAATCAGTGTTACGATCTGTCACTTTTGGGCAGTCTATTACTGGTGTTGTTTACCACATATTAAATATATTATCATACATAAATTTCCCAATTTCTCTTTCTCTGTCTCTCTCTCCTTCTGTCTCTCTCCTTCTGTCTCTCTCCTTCTGTCTCTCTCTTTCTGTGTCTCTCTTTCTTTCTCTTTCTGTCTCTCTTTCTGTCTCTCTCACTCTCCCTCACTCTCTCTTTCTGTCTCTCTCTTCTGTCTCTCTCCCTCTCTCTCTCTTTCTGTCTCTCTCACTCTCTTTCTCTCTCTCTTTCTGTCTCTCTCACTCTCCCTCACTCTCTCTCTTTCTGTCTCTCCTTCTGTCTCTCTCTTTCTGTCTCTCTCTCTCTTTCTGTCTCTCTCTCTTTCTGTCTGTCTCTTTCTCTCTCTTTCTGTCTCTCTCACTCTCCCTCACTCTCTCTCTTTCTGTCTCTCTCTCTTTGTGTCTCTCTCCTTCTGTCTCTCTCCTGTCTCTCTCTCCTGTCTCTCTCTCCTGTCTCTCTCTCCTGTCTCTCTCTCCTGTCTCTCTCCTGTCTCTCTCTCCTGTCTCTCTCTCCTGTCTCTCTCTCCTGTCTCTCTCTCCTGTCTCTCTCTCCTGTCTCTCTCTTTCTGTCTCTCCTTATGTCTCTCTCTTTCTGTCTCTCTCACTCTCTCTTTCTGTCTCTCCCACTCTCTTTCTGTCTCTCCTGTCTCTCCTTCTGTCTCTCTCTTTCTGTCTCTCTCTTTCTGTCTCTCTTTCTGTCTCTCTCCTTCTGTCTCTCTCCTTCTGTCTCTCTCCTTCTGTCTCTCTCCTTCTGTCTCTCTCCTTCTGTCTCTCTCTTTCTGTCTCTCTCCTTCTGTCTCTCTCTTTCTGTCTCTCTCTCTTTCTGTCTCTCTCTTTACAAAACAAACAAAAAAAATATTATTGAAGTAGAGAGTAAATTTGATAGTTTTACAAATTTACATTTTGAAGTTCTTAGCTTCATTATTTGAGTTTATCATTATTATTGAAACACCCGGAACTAACTTGGCGACGACGACGCTTAATGCAAATACAGCGCAAGAGTGAGTTGTTTGCGTAGGGAAAGGCGTGTTAAAAACCAAGTGGGTGTAATGTGTGTGTGTGTGTGCTGATTCTGATGCGACGGTAAATAAAGCTTGCCAGAAAGAACATCAGTTACACAATCAAAAACCGTAAAATCAGCAGGCAACAACAACATCATGTCTCGTGTGTGTGTGTGTATAATTGGATACAGCTATACGTAAGCACGCCATCAAGTCTTCATCATCATTATTATTATTTCCTTGAACATTCCAACTTCACATATATTTGAGTACCTGTAGAAACTCGTTTTTTCTTCTTCAGACTACAGTGAACAGACCATAGGGGAAAAATACCGGAGTCACACACACAAATTCCTTTAATAATCAATATATTTTATTTTCAGTAAAAAAAATTGCACCTGTCCTCTTCTTCTTTTCAACTTAATTAATTTGAGAAACATAATCTGGTTTGATCGAGTGAAGAAGGTTTTCCCCTGTGTAAGTAATGGACAAAGTTTTCTCGGGCTTCCACACAAACCGGGTGAAAAAACACACACACAGTAGTTCCTCCACGACGTTTCGGCAGCTGTCGTTGCTACCATCTTCACCAGAAGGAGATAGCAATCTTCACCAGAAGGTGGGGAAGTTTGATGCCATTAGTGACTTTGACAAAGGTCATAATGCCCCAGATTCAAGGCCTGATCATTTCGATAAACTACAATGCTGGTCGGTTGTTCGCGTTCTACTGTCGCACGAAAAGACGACACGATTTTTGGAGGTCAACACCACATCAAAGAACGTGGAATGTTTGCGACTTTCCCCGCTCTGTTAAATAGGAATGGTGACATCTTCCAATAGAATACAGAGTCCTGTCGTAGCATCATAGTAATGACGTTGTTTTGGCCACCAAATTAATCCGGTCGCTATCCTGATAGGACACACACGTGGGACGCCAGTTCTGCGTTCAGTAACCATCCGGATTTACGTGACCCTGAAATTAGACCATCTGCTACTAAATACTTCCGGAAACCTTCAAAGGACTAGCTGAATCACTGCCGTATTTAGTATCAAACGTGTGCCAACACACTTTTTTTAAGGGACACGGGGACTGGAATTTTGAAATTTCTCTATACGAATTGCTACCGAGCCGACCATTTTTTAACTGCGTGTTAACAACGCATATATATGTATTTATTAAATCTACAAATGGAGGCAGAAGCCCCCCCGCGCCCCTGGTGGCAGATACATAGAAATTAAACAATAATTAATAAACTGGGTCGTAAGGACCATATTTAACCTATAGTTGAATGTATAATTATATTCAATATAAATAAATAAGTGTGGAATCATATTATTAGAAATGATTTTTTTTAAAAAAATAGTATTGTTTTTGCCTGAAAAAAAACTGGAAATATATTTCACTGTAGTATATATTTTTAGAGATTTGGCAGCACTGATGACGTCACTGATCACTACACTACACTAAACTTAGATTGAGTCGAAATTTTCGTTTCTGTGTTGCAATGTGCAGAATTTTTTAATTTTGTAAACTTGTTTTTGTTGAGAGAATTTTTGAAAAATGTTCCTTGCGTTACGTAGTAGTTGAGTTTATTTTAGCCTTTACACATTTTGTATGTAGGGCTGACCATTGTTATCAATTGTCAGTGTTATTTTTGAAATTGAATAAAACTGTGCTTAGCTTCATAGAGTTACTTAAAAATTAGCAGTTTTCAGCACATTAAAAATTGTTTCACCTGAACTGCTAAAACAATTAAAAAAACTAATACTTGTATTTGAAGATATCAGCTTGTAGGTTACGTAGAAAAATAATGAAGATATCAGCTTGTAGGTTACGTAGAAAAATAATGAAGATATCAGCTTGTAGGTTATGTAGAAAAATAATGAAGATTAATATTTGTGACGCACCGAATGGTTTTGGTTACAGAAATCATGAAGCTGAGAAAAACAGTAATAATTTATTAAATTCCAATAAGGCATATTATTTAAATTGTCCTGCAGCACACCTTCCTCCTCTTGTTTTGGCAGATTTTTTTTTAGTCTTCTGAATTTATGAGCATGTTAATTGTAACATGAAAAGTTACACTTAACAATGCAGGCCAGCTTGCGACGAGTTGCAATTGTTGAGGAACTTGGGCCAACAATGTAGTCTGGCGAGACTTTGGGGAGTCGTCATGGGGTAGTGGAAGGAGTAGGTTGTGTCGGCGGGACGACGAGAGAATGACCACGGCCCTGCAGATATAATTATTTCTCATGCTCTGATAGGAATTAAAACTATTAAAATAAATTTTTGGTATTTTTTATGGAAAATACCTGGCGCCCTAAAAGAATTAAGAAATCCTCGAATACGGAGGAACGCGGAATCCGCTACATAATATATAAAAAAAATTAGAAAATCGATTTTTTTTCCCTCCCTTGAGATTTTGACCGAAATTTTGAGTGCCCGTGTCTATTAAAATGTACCGGAGTAGTGGAGTTGACTGACGGTGGTGCATTTTTGTGTCTGTTTCAGTCCAACAACGAGGAGGAGCTGAGCGAGGCGGAGATGCAGGACGACGACAGTGTGGAGGCTCTGTCGCGGCTGCCTGTGGCCGATCCCGGGGGAATGTTGGCAAAACTGAAGCAGCATCTGCCGCCCCATCTGGCCCACAGCGCACAGCTCATGCGGCCGCCCTACGGCCCTCCGGAGGACTCGCCGTGGGTCCGCGCCGCCCTCGCGGCCGACAACAAACAGGTCAGTCAGTCAGTCAATATTGCCACTAACAACATCGCGCCCTCCATTTTTAAATTTTTAAAAAAGAAAATTAAATTCTTATCTTTCTTCACATGTACGTTAATTATGATAAACTTTGGACAACTTGTTTACATGTTATTAATCTTAATAATGGCGGATTATCCATTCCATCCCTCGAGGCCAACCATCGATAGACACGACATTTTTGTAGCACGTCACACTAACCTTGTCTGTAATTCATGTTTTTTTTGGGGGTAACAGGCTACATGAGGGTGATCCTGAAGCAGGCAACTCCCCTTTAATAGCATAGGAAGGGACTTGAAAAGGGAGGGGGGATGTGGAAGGTAGAGCAAGGTAGCCCAGCAAGGGTTGACTAGTAGGACCCCCCAGGCTATAGTGTAAGGATCCTACCCACGCGGTGTTTCACCTAAAGGTGATGCAGGGGAAAAACCCTAGAAAACCTGCATCAGGTAGGTCGGGGGCTACTACTCCTGCGCCCTTCTGATGACGACAGGGGGGAGACTGGAGGATTGCTGTGGGAGGAACGCAACAAACCCGCCTCCTCCATGCGTGCCAAGATCAGTATTGAGAGGCAGTTGGCCGACTGGTCCAATAGGATCAGCGAACAACTCTTACCCTGGTATGCCGAAGGTCTTCGACCCCCGTACATACACCTCTCAAACTGTCCAAGGTCGTCTCAGCCTGCAGGAGTCTTAAATTAGCTACCTTGGCCATGGACCAAGGGGGGGGAGGGAAAGAGGAAAACCAGGAAGGAGGAAGTCAAGTCAACCTCCACCTGACTTGGCTCTCACTCATTTCCCAGCAGGATCCCATCCTCCTGCTTCTAATATTCCCTATATCTATGGTCGATAGTTTAACGACAGTAGTAATTAACGAACCCCCGGTGAATAATTCGGATGAAATCTTGACGGTTACCCAACCGGGTCAGGCTATATATGAAGATGGCCGCAGAAACGTTGTCCTCTCTTTTTAAAATACCTGACCCGGTTGGGTTAACCGTCAAGATTTCATCCCGACCAGTAGCAATTCCCTTTTTTTCTTTTGGTTTGAATGAATCTGGGCAACTCGTGTGAAGTAACCAGAGTGAGAAATCAAAATTTACTGCTATCGTTCTACAAAAAAAAAATTAAATTCCTCCCCTAAAGTCTTCCTCGAGACGAGATGTTTTTTTTTGAGGATTTCCGACTGTAGTCAATTATCCGCAAGTAGCATACGCACATTTCTTTTCCCTGGAGCATTTAAAAGAAGTTGTTTGTTTATTTTTTTTAAGCTGAGTAATCCAAACACTTATGTTTCCCTCAAATAATATTTATTTGAAATGTTGTTCATTTACGCTAAAGTCGTTTAGAAAAATCAGTATCCTCTAATATTTGAATAGAAAACTTCTGTGAAGTATGATTTAAATTATTTTTATATTTTTAATTAACGTATATTTTAACTAGCCACGTAAGTACATTTTTCTTTAGTTATTTACAAGGAATTTTTAAAAAATATTTTTTAACTAAACTAGCTTTGAGCACATTATTTTAATAACCGTATATTTTAACTAGTAAATTTTCTTTAGTTACTTACAAAAAAATTTTTGAAATATTTTTTTTACTAAACTAGCTTTGAGCTCATTGACCTTAAAATTAGGTTTCAGTGGAAACCTCACAGTCAAATCTGTAATATGATCCAACTAAATCAACAACAAAATTGTGTATCCATTTTCTTATACGGATCAGGAATATGTGATATGCCGAAAGAAGTTCCGTCAGTTACTATTAGTTTTTAAATGATTTTTTTTAAAAAAGAAAATGTTTTGGTACTTACGTAATGGGTTTAGTAATATAAAAAAAAATCTTATTTATGGTCCATTGGACGGCATGAGCTCGTCTACTGAGTTTTCCATTGTTGTAAATATTTTTTATACATATATCAATGGTTATTTTGGTACAGTTTTTTGAGATATTGAAGCAAATTTAAGTTCTCCAACCACTTTCTATTATTGACGGTGGCACGCGAACAGCCTACCAGCTTTGCAGTTTATCGAAATGATTGTTCGTTCCCCTGGATCCGGGACTTTGCAATCTCATCTCCGTCAAAGTCATTTTATTTTAATAAAAAAAACAGCTAATTTCTCTTCTGTCGTGTAACACAATTCAAATTTGTAATAACAGTCGAGAATTTTTTCAAAGTTTTTTTTAAAAAAAAAGTTATCCACGTCAGACACTCTACTACCTCCAGAGGCTCATCGAAGCTGTGTGCAAGTGCTTCGAGTGAAGAGATTGTCGTTAAATTAGTCTCCTATATTCATTGAATACTCAATGACGACTGGAACGCTGGACTGATTGAGTTATAGACTTCATTACACATGCGAAAGAACATTCTTGTAAACTGGGGTATATTTTCCTTACCACAGTTGCAAAGTGCAGTAAATCTCGAAAGCACTACTGGAGGAACAAAATTCCAGTCGAAACATTTTTGCCACGCGTGTATTACTTTACGAAGGCGTTGGTGGACCATCTGGGTAAAGATAGAAAAGGATTATGTTGAAGGATGTAACGAAGAGATGGTTACTTTACATCAGTCCGTTTTAAATTGGAAGTTGTTCACATGTGCTCGTGTTTGAGATATATTCCATGTATATATGTATTATACATCTCGCTGAGAACACTACGATTGTTCGGCAACGCAACCGCTGCTTTCTAGCGTTGTGATGATGATGATGATTGGTCCAAGTTGAAGCCGCCACCAGTCTTCCTAATTTTATCAGACTGTAACGATACGTAGGCGCCGGAACTGTAAGATTTTGGTTGGCTTGGTTATTCAGATCCAAGACCGCGCGGAAGACATGAAGTCGTCACCGCCGTCCGGCCACTTGGCGTCGACGCCGTCGCCCCCGCAGGCACAGACGCAAGGCGCGACGCCGTCGCCCTCTGTGCAGCCGCCCTTCCTGCCCCTGTCACTGTTCCCCACTCCGGCCTTCCTGCCGCCCATCTCCGCGCCGCCCCCAGCGCCGGTGACGGCCGCCCCCGCCTACCCCACGATGAACAGCGGCGCCAACAACGGCGGCGTCGCACACCCGCCGCAGCCGCCGCCGACCACCAACAACGTGTCTTCGGCGTCTTCGCACTCTTCAGAGTCTTCGTCCTCGTCGCAGCAGACGTGGAGCTTCGAGGAGCAGTTCAAACAGGTGCGTCAGGCAAGTGACGTTCCATGACATACTTTTACTTATTAAAAAAACCTTTGTATATATATATATTTACTACTTTGACTAAAACTAAACTAAACTGACTGCTGTGTAGATTATTCAACCAAATGTATCTAAATGTGCATGATTCGTGATGGCACGTGATCAATCACAAGCCTACCACAAGTAACGACCATCGTTACTTACAGTTGGATGGGTTTGTGACCACGAAATTTACTGCTACCGCTCTAAGAGGTTCTGAAACAATTTACTAGATATTTTATTTTTGAAAAAGTGCATGTGACTATTTTTCCACACGATTTAGCCCTGACAAGCTTCTTTACGCCCTTGAAGAACTCTCCTCCAGCTCCTTCCCTCACCTCTTTCTGCACCATTTCTTCGCCCCCATGTGTGTGCCTTCAAGGGAAGACGCAAAGTCAAGAGGAATACAGGGGATTGTTCGTTACATCCCAACCCCAAATTAGTCCAAGAGAAACCTTAGTGGTTAAGGCTGTGTGAGGACGGACGTTGCCGTGAAACAAGCACACACTTCCTCTCGTCCAGAACTCGCTTTCGTTTTGAATGCTCTTTTTGATTTTTTGGGGTCTTACAATATCTTTGTGCATCGATGGTCTCCCTCTGTGGCAGAGATTTGACCAAAATGATGCATTTTCCACCCTCAAAACACCTTAATTCGTGATTTTTTTTGCCCAACTTTTTAAAAATGATGGGGAATTGGTGTGACGCCATTGTGAAGACTGTCTCTTTTACTCTGTTCATGACACCTTCGCCATAAACCGTTTCGATTCGCAATGAAATTTCCGTACTTGTTATCTTTTTCATCCGCGTGAAAAAATGCATGTGAAAGAAAATACAGGATTTTATAGGTACCCTTGTTGACTATTTTTCCACACGATTTAGCCCTGACAAGCTTCTTCATGCCTCCTCCAGCTCTTTCTGCACCTTCTCTTCTGTTGAAAATTTGAATTCCGCCCATGTGTGCCTTCAAGGGAAGACGCAAAGTCAAGAGGAATACAGGGGATGGTTCGTAACATCCCAACCCCAAATTAGTCCAAGAGAAACCTTAGTGGTTAAGGCTGTGTGAGGACGGGCGTTGCCGTGAAACAAGCACACACTTCCCCTCGTCCAGAACTCGCTCCTTTTGATATTTTAGGGTCTTACAATATCTTTGTGCATCGATGGTCTCCCTCTGTGGCAGAGATTTGACCAAAATGATGCATTTTCCACCCTCAAAACACCTTAATTCGTGATTTTTTTTGCCCAACTTTTTAAAAATGATGGGGAATTGGTGTGACGCCATTGTGAAGACTGTCTCTTTTACTCTGTTCATGACACCTTCGCCATAAACCGTTTCGATTCGCAATGAAATTTCCGTACTTGTTATCTTTTTCATCCGCGTGAAAAAATGCATGTGAAAGAAAATACAGGATTTTATAGGTACCCTTGTTGACTATTTTTCCACACGATTTAGCCCTGCCTGATAAGCTTCTTCATGCCTCCTCCAGCTCCTTCCCTCACCTCTTTCTGCACCTTCGCTTCGGTTGAAAATTTGAATTCCGCCCATGTGTGTGCCTTCAAGGGAAGACGCAAAGTCAAGAGGAATACAGGGGAGGGATGGTTCGTAACATCCCAACCCCAAATTAGTCCAAGAGAAACCTTAGTGGTTAAGGCTGTGTGAGGACGGGCGTTGCCGTGAAACAAGCACACACTTCCCCTCGTCCATAACTTGCTTTCGTTTTGAATGCTCCTTTTGATTTTTTGGGGCCTTACAATATCTTTGTGCATCGATGGTCTCCGTCTGAGGGCAGAGATTTGACCAAAATGATGCATTTTCGACCCTCAGAACACCTTAATTCGTGATTTTTTTGCCCAACTTTTTAAAAATGATGGGGAATTGGTGTGACGCCATTGTGAAGACTGTCTCTTTTACTCTGTTCATGACACCTTCGCCATAAACCGTTTCGATTCGCGAAGAAATTTCCGTACTTTGTTATCTTTTTCATCCGCGTGAAGTTATTGACTACCGTGTTCCTCCTGCGATGCTCGCTCGCTATCAGGATATTATTCCCCCATCTCCACGCCTCCAGTGTTGCCAACGCTACGGGTCTGAACATGTCACGTATAAAAGATGTTGCTGTTTAATCCCTCGGCGTTACAATACATATTTTTTTTTTAAATCTTGATATAGGACAGGAAACATCAATTATTGTAATCGTCATAATATAACGTGGAAGTTCTAAAGATCGATCTTAAATATTTCGACCCAAGCGTTGAGGTCCCTCGGATCACTGTTTCCCCTTTTCAATACTGTAGTGAGGTGAAAGTGGAAACGATTCGAATTCGTCACGATTTCTTTTGTATCATTACCTTGGCAATTTTTATTTTCTAAATTTTCGCAGGACTTATTTCGCAAATGAAGGCTAGTTGGGGTGTGAAAATGATGGTTGTTTCTTAATTCAGTCGGGTCAGACCCCCATAATTGTTCTCGATTTGCAACCGTTTTTCTTTAGAATCTACATTTTATCCACTTTTAAATTCTGGTGAATAATATTTCTGGCCAAAAAAAAAACAACAGGGGTGAATTTGTACTGGATTTAAAATTGGTGCTAAGTAGCTTCGTTGTTTTTTGTCCTTTTTTTTACAACCGTCTCCTATTTCCTGCGCTTTCTTATTCCAAGTCTCTGTAAATTGTGTCACTTTCCCCCCCAAGTCTTATTACGCTTATATTTCAGTGTTTTTTTCCATGTCTTAACATCCTCGTTAATTGAAATTGTACTTTCCCAACTTGCCATTCATTCACTCCATTATTGTCTTTCTTCCATTCATTTCGGAATTAACAATTTCTCCTCCTCGGGAGTATTGGTGAAGGCCTGTAACACCTTATCGGTTGTTAATATATACGTACGTCTTTACATCTCTCTTATTATTGGGTAAATACTAATTTACAATCGAGTGTTTTTACGACTGGATTTTGAAATCCTATTTATATTTTAATGACTTTTTCTTCCCCTCTCTTTTCGTCGTTGAATAGTGACTTTTATCGTCGTGTATTACGTTTTCATAAGGAAGAATTATGACATATAAATCGTGAGGATTCACAATCGCGGCGGCGGCGGCGGAGGAATGTCGTGTTTTGATGGAGTACTATATTTTTTTTTCTTTTATGTAAACTCTATTGTTTTAATAATTTTAATGGGTTTTTGGGGTTTTTATGTTGGAAAGGAGGGGGGGAAATAGATATTTCCCTAAAATCTCGGTTCTTAATTCAGTCACTGCTCGTGGTGATTTTTTGATGATGATGACGTCGTCGTCGCTGTAAGCTGATGCTTTCCTCTGAAGAGAGTTAATTATGTATGGCGCGGAGGGATTTCGCACGGGTGGTGGGCGCCGCCATATTTTTTTTAGGAGCCTTCCTACGACGTAAAAAAAAGTTAACACCTACTATGGCTAGACCGACCATGCGAAACCATTGCTTTGTTCGGAAAAAGTAAAACACATTCACGTAGCCTCTAATTTTTTGGAGACTGTGGCACACACACCCCCAAAAAAAAAAAGAGGAAGCAAGTGAATTGCCCCCCCAAATTCGTGCGCCATGTATGTAACGACGTGAATTTGGAGGGGAAAAAAAACAACAACATTTATTTATAAGATTTTTTTCATTTTTTTTCTCTTCTTTTTTTCCCCTCTCCATGGCTCTACAGCCCCATTGAGGGGGGACGCGAAGGCCTTGGCCTACCGAGTCGACTGCGCGGACTGACTGTCATCTTTTCCGAATTTGGAGTGACAACACGTGGTGGTCAGCGTATCGATCCTTCAACAATTTTTTTATTCACTAATTACACTAATAGCCTGTTTTCTTGAGTATCTATAACAGACCTTATTTTCATTTCTTGATCCTTCAACAGCCTTAATCCCGGTCTTCTCGACCATATTTATAACTTACCTAATTATAATAATAATAATGTTATTTCTGGTCCGCCATCAAGTTCTATTGGCTGACGATTTTTTATTGGGTAGGTTTCGTTTCGTTGCCTGCAGACTATTCAGGTTCTGTTTCTACGACGACGACGACGACTGTTCCTGTCGTCCTACTTTTATCTACTCGTTCCTGTACCTCAAAAAAATTTTTTTTAATTGCTTCAGTCAATGTTTGACAAAATTACTACTATTGTTATTTTTTTTTCCTTTTTTTGGATGTGTCTTGCCCCTACTTTCCCTAAAAAGCTTTCGCCAACCACACAAATGTGTCGACTGGAAACTCCTGGGTTCCTCGGGTTTTGAATTTTTTAGAACGGTATTATTTTTTTAGTCCTAGTAGTACACGATTAAGTTTTCAAAAGTTCTTATCCCTTGATAGTTTAGGTAATTAAGTAAATTAATGACCATAATGGCCAATTAATCAACAATCAGATTCATCACTACGTACGTTTCGTCCCCCTTTATCACGGGGAACACTAATTGATAGTGTAATTTAAATTTTTTTCCATCCTCAATATCCTTTTTATGACGTTTCGGCCGTTATATTTATTTGACAGTAAAATATTTCAATTGAAATTTTCCATCTTCAATGTTGTGGAATAATTAATTGTAACACACTTCTAAGATTTTCGGTGACTAAATTCCGAAATTTTCAACATCATATAAAAATAATAAATATATATATATATATAATTAAATTAATCTAACTTAATAGTGTAAATAAAATAAAATGGATGGCCAAATAGGAGAATTTAAATTGAAGAAGACGTTCCGTCCAAAAAAACTTTTCCAAATCCAGGTGTTGTTTTCCCCCCCTCATTTCGGTGGTTTGCAGCAGTAAAAGGAAATTCTAATAATGAACTGAAGAGGTCCCAGAAAGTTGGGAACGAAACGTCTTCTATTCGTGACATTTGGGCACTCGCTGTATTTTATTTTATATATAAAAGGTTGGGGATTCATTTTATAAATTATTATTTTCTTGCTTCAAATTCTTAGATCAAGTTTAGTTTATTTTTTTTTTTTAAAAAAGTTATTCAAGAAATCTGAAGAAGAAGTCTTACAATATTAATCATTAAGCTTTCCTCGGAATTTTTATTGTTCTTTCGTTGACGTTCGGACGAAACCTAATGGCGGTGGTGGTGTATTATATTAATCACATTGTTAATTAATAATATCCTTTTTATGACGTTTCGGCCGTTATATTTATTTATTTATTTAACAATAAAACGTTTCAAAAGAGAGAGGAGGTAAAAAAAAAATTTTTTTCACCTTCTTCTTCTTTATAAACATGCTCAGCCTTGAAGACTATGGAACTGAATTAAAGGATCAGGATAAAGTGTTTTTGGAAGCTCAGAAAATACGGGTTAAGTTGAGGGGTGGGAGGGGGGTTTAATTTTTTTTGGCCTAGGAGACTTCTTTATTATAGGTGAAAAATTGACGGCGAATCCACAGATCCATATTTATTAACAGATTCGTACAGTATATATATTTTTTTGGGGGGTTTTGTATGTGTTTTAAGTGCTTCTTTGCAGATATTTAGCTCCTCCGATCACAAGCTGGATTGAAACTCACTGAAATGGATCGTCTTCTTGTCATTTACCTTCCCTTTCCTTTAGAAGTTTAATCACACCTTCTTCAAAGTGCGTTTAACCGTCAGATCCGTATTTTTTTAGTTCTTCGCCGCACTGTATCATGGCTATGAAGTATGTCGTCAGAGCAGTCAAAATCTACACAAAAGTAATCAAACCCCCCCCAAAAAAAATTATTTTTAAAAGGTGTTCCTTTCCCTTTCATGCATGTATGTAACAGCAGGTTTTTTTTTTGACAACGTACCGAAACCAGCATGGCTTTATTTACCACGCAGAAACCTCCGGCGTAAACACTGACGGGCGTCGTACACAAGTGAACCATCAAACTCTGCACCTACAACACAAAAATCACCTTTTCTTTTTTTTTTAGAACGGAAAATATCTGTTGGGGACTTGATATTGAACCACCCTAAGTGTGTGTGTGTATATCCCCGCGACTATCGCTTTTCCAGGTACAGTTTTGATTAGCCAAGTTTTCCCCCGCTGTGTGTGTGTGTGGTTCATTTCAGCTTTGCTACTAATTTCACCGTTTCCCGTCCTACTTATTATGTACGGTAGATAGCCCCCCGCTGGTTTTTTGGGACGTTGATTCGATAAAAGCAACGAGTAAATTAGATAAGTTGACTTTTAACGGACCTCGCTTTTTTGTACAGCTTAGAGTCATTAATGTTTTAACTCAAATATCAACATAGTTTCCTTTTAACAATTAAACAGGAAACACTTTTTGTCAAATTATTGCACAAACGTTTAAATGAATCATCATATTTATAATTATATAGAATAAAATGCAGTAGTGATTATTAGCAGTACTTTGTTAATTTATAAAAAAAAATCTGTTCAATGCAACGTTTCGGTACCAATTTGTGTCATTTTCAAGATAGTGACTTTAATGTAATGTAGTAAATTTTTCATAATTGGAAGTCAGTCCTGGCTATGAAAAGAAAAAGGTGTGTTTGTTTCCACTTTCTCTTTTTGTAGGTGCACATTTATGATTATTAGCAATACTTTGTTCTCTTTTTTAAAAACAATAATCTGTTTAATGCAACGTTTCGGTACCGATTTGTGTCATTTTCAAGATAGTGACTTTAATGTAATGGAGTAAATTTTTGATAGTTGGAAGTCAGTCCTGGCTATGAAAAAAAAGGTGTGTTTGTTTCCACTTTCTCTTTTTTAGGTGATAATGATTATTAGCAATACTTTGTTGTTTTTTTAAAAAAAAATCTGTTTAATGCAACGTTTCGGTACCGATTTGTGTCATTTTCAAGATTGTTACTTTAATGTAATGGAGTAAATTTTTGATAGTTGGAAGTCAGTCCTGGCCTATGAAAAAAAAGGTGTGTTTGTTTCCACTTTCTCTTTTTTTAGGTGCATATATATATATATATATATTTATGATTATTAGCAATACTTTGTTCTATTTTTAAAAAAAATAATCCTGTTTAATGCAACGTTTCGGTACCGATTTGTGTCATTTTCAAGATTGTGACTTTAATGTAATATAGTAAATTTTTGATAATTGGAAGTCAGTCCTGGCTATGAAAAGAAAAAGGTGTGTTTGTTTCCACTTTCTCTTTTTTTAGGTGCACACACACACATATATTTATGATTATTAGCAATACTTTGTTCTTTTTTTAAAAAAAATAAATTCTGTTTTTAATGCAACGTTTCGGTACCGATTTGTGTCATTTTCAAGATAGTGACTTTAATGTAATGTAGTAAAATTTTGATAGTTGGAATTCAGTCCTGACAGGTGTGTTTGTTTCCACTTTCTCTTTTTTTAGGTGATTATGATTATTAGCAATACTTTGTTCTTTTTTTAAAAAAAAAATTCTGTTTTTATTGCAACGTTTCGGTACCGATTTGTGTCATTTTCAAGATTGTGACTTTAATGTAATATAGTAAATTTTTGATAATTGGAAGTCAGTCCTGGCTATGAAAAGAAAAAGGTGTGTTTGTTTCCACTTTCTCTTTTTTTAGGTGCATATATATATATTTATGATTATTAGCAATACTTTGTTCTTTTTTTTTTAAAAAAAAATTCTGTTTAATGCAACGTTTCGGTACAGATTTGTGTCATTTTCAAGATTGTGACTTTAATGTAATGTAGTAAAATTTTGATAGTTGGAATTCAGTCCTGAAAGGTGTGTTTGTTTCCACTTTCTCTTTTTTTAGGTACATATATATATTTATATATTTATGATTATTAGCAATACTTTGTTGTTTTTTTAAAAAAAATCTGTTTATTGCAACGTTTCGGTACCAATTTGTGTCATTTTCAAGATTGTGATTTTAATGTTATATAGTAAATTTTTGATAATTGCAAGTCAGTCCTGGCTATGAAAAGAAAAAGGTGGGTTTGTTTCCACTTTCTCTTTTTTTAGCTGATTATGATTATTAGCAATACTTTGTTGTTTTTTTAAAAAAAATCTGTTTATTGCAACGTTTCGGTACCGATTTGTGTCATTTTCAAGATAGTGACTTTAATGTAATATAGTAAATTTTTGATAATTGGAAGTCAGTCCTGTCTATGAAAAGAAAAAGGTGTGTTTGTTTCCACTTTCTCTTTTTTTAGGTGCACATATATATATTTATGAATATTAGCAATACTTTGTTCTTTTTTTTAAAAAAAAAATCCTGTTTAATGCAACGTTTCGGTACCGGTTTGTGTCATTTTCAAGATAGTGACTTTAATGTAATGTAGTAAAATTTTTGATAGTTGCAAGTCAGTCCTGGCTATGAAAAGAAAAAGGTGTGTTTGTTTCCACTTTCTCTCTTTTTAGGTGCATATATATATATATATATTTATGTGTGTAAATGAAATAAGTATGAAGAATGTAGTAAACGCTTATAATTTCAAGTTTCACTAATTTTTTATGTGATTATTTTGCCCATGATAATTAGACGGATGTTACAAATAATCAGGGAAAACTCTTAGGTGTTTCTTTTTAATAAAAAAATAATAATAATCATTTTATTTTTATGAAAATTAAGCAATGAGAAATGAATATTTATTGTGTAGTTTAACAACAACAAAAAAATTATTCTTTAACTCGAAACCCCCGAATTTATATTGAAGTATTTTTTCAGATCTAATACGAGTTCGATTACGTGATGCGCTTTCGTTTTCCCCGTTATGAAATTCGATTTTTATTATTGTTTTTTATTATTGATTATAATAATTGTTACTTGGTGTGTGTGTGTGTATTTTGGGGAAAATAGGCTGTACGTTGAAGATCGTCAAGAGGGATGAAAATAAGATTGTTTACAGTTTTTTTTTCCGAAGATGGTGATGAAATATTAGATGGAGTATGTTAAAAATCAGAATGTTATTTATTATGAAGAAGCAGCAGCAGCATACCTTTCTTTGCTCGTCGATGCCCAGTTCACTCAGTTTAATCTTTTTAACTTGATGAATTATTTCCTGGTTCTGAAATCAGAAGGGAAACACGTTCAAGTGAATCAGATAAAAGAGCTACAACCATTGTACAAAAATTGTTTGGAATTCCAGAAATGTAGCTAGATCAAGTAACAGATTTGATTAATAACGGTTAAATAGTTAAATTTAAACGGTTTATTTTTTCCCCCAACCTCAAGTGAAAAAGGCGTAGAAACAGTGATGCACAAAACCACTCTAATCTAAATTTTCCGTCCTCAATTTTCCTCTTTTTCACTGAATTTTTAACAGTTTTCTGAAGCTGAATGACGAGTTGACGTCAAATCGTCACTCCTCAACCTTAAAGAACACCTCTACATATTTTTGTTGTTGTTGTTGTTTATTTCTGTTTAAATCGCACCAACAACCGACGTCGTCATTATTATTAGCGATTTGCTCATTAGGTACCTAATTTTTTCCTTTTCTCTGTCGGGGGTTCATTCAGTCAAGGTACTTGGGAAAACACCCAAGCCCTTGTCAGGAGTCTAACCCGGGACCCTCTGTAGTGTGAGTCAGCGACTCTATTCACTGGGCCACAGAGGCGGCCGCCATGTACATTATTTGACTATATATATATATGTATATATTTACAAATAGCTAGCTGGACCAGAAATATTTGCTGTCAATGCTTCAAGGTCAAACCGGCTCCCATTTGAAAAGTACTAGAAGACAACTCCTGCATCCTTCGCACTTCTGCACACTCCAAAAATTTGAAAATGAGAGCACATCGAGTTTTTGACTGGATTAACGTCCATCGGAAACCACGTTAGTGCTGCTGCTGCTGCTGCTACCATTAAAAAGCTTTGACCACTTGAGGTCATTACCCTTTAAGCATCATGCAGCCAGCAGATCAAGGTTTCCCAAACTTTTTCTTCAATGGAATACTTGGTATAAAATCGGAACACGTGGCTTATTTTTGTTTTTTTAGGTTGGGTGATTCCCAGTCGTAAAAAGTAAAAGATTTAATTCGGTAATTATTTTTAAATAGAGACCAGCAATATAATGGAAATAAATAAAATACTTGGGGACATTTGGGGCGGCAGGGGGCGGCTTTGAATTGTTACGTTGTTGACATCTGGCGCAATTTTTTAAGTAAATTTTGATTCTGATATGTGCTGTGGCCTGTTCCTGCACTTTGTGACTTCACTTTGCAACATGAGGAGGAAAATCCAGATTCGCCTGAATAAGTTGTAGAAAAACTGAAGTAAAAAAAAACCCACAATAATAGCTTGTTATTTTTTTTTAAAAAAAATAAAAATATTGGGCTACTCTGCTGAGAAACTCGACCATGAATCACACACAACATAAGAGACTGGTCAATTGTATTTTTCTTTTCACTGGTTACATCTATTAGATTTTGATGGTCACTTGCACCTAAACCAACCTGCAGGTTCAAGTGTCACAGAAAAGTGAACCCAGGATTCGTCCTCTGCAAAAGATTTTGATTATTTCAAGTTATGTAGATGTTTTCTGATGACATTTTTGGAAAGCTTCATCTGCTTTAAAATTTAATTCATTCAAAGATTCGGTGGATTTGGGGGTGGATTTAGCATCGTCGTCCTTTAACTGGTTACATCTATTAGATTTTGATGGTCACTTGCACCTAAACCTTCAGGATTAAGTGAACCCAGGATTCGTCTTCTCTACGATGCAAAAGATTTTGATTATTTCAAGTTATGTAGATGTTTTCTGATGACATTTTTGGAAAGCTTCATCTGCTTTAAAATTTAATTCATTGGAACATTCATGAATGGCTCAACGGTGGATGTGGTTGGATTTAGCATCATCGTCCGTTAACTGGTTGAGGAAGCTGATTACTTACGGCGTAGCCAATCCTCCCGCCAACAGTAGCAATCGCTAGCAAAGTACCAACGTTGACAATGTTGAAATACATGGTGTTGAATTTCTTCCCGCCATAAGCTGCGAGGAAGACGTCCTGCAGCAGCTCCACGGTGACGGTCGCGACGGTAACGGCCAGGAGGTTGCCGAAAGCCGCGTTTAAGAGGTCGATTGCGACGACCAGGCGGCGGTGTAACCCGAACACGAGGTCAAGGTTGGCAGACGTCAGCTTGACGGACGCCAGGTCGAGGACCCGACGCCTCGCAGCGACGCCGACGCAGAGGAACATGGCGACGTGGAGGACGCGGACGATGCACGGCATCAAGCCGGCGATGCGGTCGACGCCCAGCAAGTACCCGGCGACCAGGACCGAGGAACACGACGCCCACGCCCAGCCCCGCGACGGCAGCGCCGCTTGGGCCGCGGCGTCGTAGCGGTCAAAGGCGTCGAGCACGGGGGGGAAGCCTCTGGCCAGGCCGACGCCCGACAGGAGCAGCGCCGCGTTCCTGGCAAAGTAGTAGGGTTTCATCAGCGGCCACCAGGAGCCGCGGGTCCACATGACGGCGGAACAGACGCCCATCAGAGCCGCGCTGTAGGCGGAGGGCCACGAAAGCCAGCGGTGGGCCTGCGGGACCTGGGCCTCCGCAGCCCACAGCCCCGACGCCGGCAGAGCGCCGACCACCAAGGCCAGCAGCGCCAAGGGTCGAAACGACTTGTACACACTCATCGGTCGACCGATCGATCGCGATATTGCCGAGTGCTTCGTGAACGATCCGCCTCAATTAAGGAGATGCGCTCTCTCTCTCTCTCTCTCTCACTCATAAGATAATTTACTAAATCCATTTACAAATTATTTTACTTTGTCGAAACAACTCCTTTTCTGCGTTTCACTCTGCGCATGTTACCAATATCTTACATCCCTTTACGATATCCAAAAAAAAAAAATCCCGGATAAAATATATTGAATTTTCTCTTGATCTCTTTATTCCTTAAACATATTTACTGCGAGAGAGGCGTGTAAAATACAGTTGGTAGGAATAAATGAGCAAAAGTCTACTTATTCAGAAATAAAAAATTAAATATACAAATTTAGTACATCACGAAGTTACGTTCCTATCAACGTAACCTCTTTAGATTGAATAATAAATTACTTCGTTCTAAAAATAGATCAGACCTTTGATTGTGTAGATCCAAATTTTTCAAATATTCTTCTGGAACAACATATTGAGAAGCTGAACAGGGAAACCAACGCGAACCCGATGAACATTAATTAAAAGAAAAGATTTAGTAAACGCGTCATCAATTGTCACTAACCCCCGTGATCGTGGGCTGAATTTAGTGAGTTTATTTATTTAATTAGTGATTATTCTTATTTTTTTCCTCCCCTCCCCTCCGCACACGAAGAATTACATGATTCGACGAGCGTTTTTTTCTAGAAACGAGAAGAATGTCATTCTCTAAAATAGTGTTTTGGTTTTTTCATAAAGTTCCTCTACTATTAGATATTTAATTAGTGATTATTCTTATTTTTCTCTGCCCCCCGACGAAGAATTACACGATTCGACGAGCGTTTTTTTTATAGAAACGAGAAGAATGTCATTCTCTAAAATAGTGTTTAGGTTTTTTCATAAAGTTCCTCTACTATTAGATATTTAATTAGTGATTATTCTTATTTTTCCGCCCCCCCACACACGAAGAATTACACGATTCGACGAGCGTTTTTTATAGAAACGAGAAGAATGTCATTCTCTAAAATAGTGTTTAGGTTTTTTCATAAAGTTCCTCTACTATTAGATATTTAATTAGTGATTATTCTTATTTTTCCCCGCCGCCCTCCACCCCCGAAGAAGAATTACACGATTCGACGAGCGTTTTTTATAGAAACGAGAAGAATGTCATTCTCTAAAATAGTGTTTAGGTTTGTCCTAAAGTTCCTCTACTATTAGATATTTAATTAATGATTATTCTTATTCCCCCCACACACGAAGAATTACATGATTCGACGAGCGTTTTTTTTATAGAAACGAGAAGAATGTCATTCTCTAAAATAGTGTTTAGGTTTGTCCTAAAGTTCCTCTACTATTAGATATTTACTTGGTGATTATTCTTATTTCTCCCCCACACGAAGAATTACACGATTCGACGAGCGTTTTTTATAGAAACGAGAAGAATGTCATTCTCTAAAATAGTGTTTAGGTTTTTTCATAAAGTTCCTCTACTATTAGATATTTTTCGACAAAGAATTATCGCCTGATAGATGAATTTCATTAGTGACGTATAGGGAAAAGGCAAGAAATTTAAGGTATAACTCAAGGGCAAGAATACGAAATTGTGAAAGTGAGTATAGCTTCGAGGAAGTTGTCGCCGATGGATTGCGTACTTACTGCGGCATTGAGCCTGTCGCTGACGACCGCCAACAAGACGACCGTGACGCAGTTGACGACGTTGAAGTACATAACCCCCAGCAGCTTGTAAGAGCAAGCGCTCAGGTAGACGTCCTGAAGGAGTTCCGAGCAGATCGTCCCGACGCAGACGGCCAACGGGGTCCCGAAACATTGGGTGAACTTGTCATGGACTTGAACCAGGCGCCGGTGCAAGACCAACGCGTCGTCAACGCTACAGCGAGGAGGCGGGAAGGCGCGAAACCTCTGCTCTAAATTAGCGCACGTGAGGAGGAAGAGGCTGCTGCAGAAGAGGCGGACCGCGCAGGGTGTGCAACCGGCGTAGAGGTACAGCAGCTTGGAGGAGGGAGTCCACGGCTGGAAGGCGAGACCCACGGAAAGGAAGAAGCCGGCAGCGACGGCAGTCGTTCCCGCCGCCCACAAGACGCCCCGTGGCCTCCGTCCGTGTCCGTCGAGGCCGCCGTGGTGTTGACTGGCGTCGTCGTCATAGACGTCGAAGGCTCGCAGCAGCTGAGGGAACCTCTTGGCGACGAGGACCGCCGCCAATCCCACGACGGTGTTCCTGAAGACGTAGTAGTGTCCCATCACGGGCCACGGCGGCTGGTGCAGCGTCACGATGTACGACGTCGAGAAGCTGATGGAAAGGGTGAAGAACGTGGGCCACGAAACCCCTCTGAATCGTAGACGGCGGCTGACGTCATCGTCGTCGTCGTCGCCATCTCTCCACAGACCGCAGAGTGGCAAAGCGCCGACGAGGGACGCCGCCATTGCCAAGGGCCTGACAGTCGCGTGCATGGTCATGGAACCACGGGCTGACTCGCCTACAGCTGGTCGATAAGTCTCTCTCACCCTCCCTACTTCCTCGCTCATTAGCGAATTACAGCAGCGGTTGTCTTCCTCAACACGGGTCAACTCACTCTGATCACATTCTCCTACTTGCGTCTCCTTCATCGGGCCAATTTTTTTCGTTGAATTTTGTTCGAATGAGAAAATTGCCAAAAGTCGCGTCATGTGGCCGAGAGTGGTAGTTCTTGTTGTGAGGATGATCATGGCAACGGCTCCTGAAATTCTGTGGGGGACCTCTTTGAGACGAAGCTGCTCATGGCCTTCCTGCAATTAACCACGTACTTTGCTATAGTGAATGTGCTGAAGGAAGACCTTGTCTTTCCCGCACAAATTAAGTTGGGTTCGAAACAGTATCGTAGACTGGAAACAATCTGAAGAATGTAGAGTAATGTCGCAAAATTGAGATATAAATCCAACCCGCCGAAGGAGACTGGTGTTGCAATGAGGATCAACAGATAAGAAAGAAAAGTGTCAAGTGAACCACACACACGAAAGGAAAACTGTAATGCGTGGTGTTGAATGAAGAACTGTACAAAAAAAAATTATAAACAGAATATTTTGATTCTCAATTGCAGCACGATCTGTAGTTCTTTTCAATTGGGAGCCGATTTGACCTTGAAGCTCTTCCTTGTCTTCCGTCGACCTGTCACTTGTTCTCTGAACGTCGGAAAAAAAACATTGTTAACTACCCTTTGTAATAATGTTAACAGGTGAATGTGTGTGCCAACGACACTATTTATTGTACACTTCCCCCCCCTTTTTTTTCTTCGTAAGCTTACGCGATCGATCCGCCTTCCGAATTGCCCCGGACTATATTTCCCTGGTTTTAGATTTTTCGCGTTAAACATTTCCAATCAAAACTGCTGGTTGTTTCAGAGTTAGATCCTTTCTGTGCAGAGGAGAATCAACAAATCTTTCTTCGTATAATTATGGGAAGAAGTTTATTTCGAAAAAGCTATGACAGCGGAGGAATACTTCAGTTTCTGGCTGAGGCAGATCATGTTGGCTTGATGATGGGCAGGAACCCAGAAGCTCGTCCGTCTTTGAGGGATGGATTCAGGCAGGGGAGAAAAACATAGAACTTTAGCAGATGCAAGGAAAAAAATAGTCGATAGCAAGTCGGGATCGCTGTTATCTTAGACGGTTTTAAATGTGGAGAATAACGAAGGACATGCTGAGATCAAGAAGGTTTGACGGTCGAGAGTATAACCTGTAATAATAATCCAAACAGTCATCACGTGTAAGACAAAGCCTAGACAGTGACAAAAACCAGATGATAACGAAATAAGAATTTTGAAAAAGGGAAAATGTTACGAAAAATCTTTGGCGCTGAGAAGGAGAATGACGAATGGAAAAATCCCAGAGGATTTAATGGAGAACCAGACCTGATAACGAAAGTTGAAGAAGTAGGTTGAGAAGGGTGACGAATATGTAAAACCGCAAGGATGCAGAAGTAGAGACAGATTGAGAAGGAAGGAAGAAGGACCTTCACAGCATTGAAGTCAAGGATTGGTGGATAAAGAGAGGAAAATCTAAGCGTGTGGACTAATGTTGCTGAGAAGGAGAATGACGAATGGAAAAATTCCAGAGGCTTTAATGGAGAACCAGACCTGATGACGAAAGTTGAAGAAGTAGGTTGAGAAGGGTGACGAATATGTAAAACCGCAAGGATGCAGAAGTAGAGACAGACTGAGAAGGAAGGAAGACCTTCGCAGCATGGAAGTCAAGGATTGGTGGATAAAGAGAGGAAAATCTAAGCGTGTGGACTAATGTTGCCAAGAAGAACAAGGGTCTCCAAAAGTTGGTAGAGCCATGAGCTCAATTAAATATAAAAAAAGGTGGGTTTCTTATCGTGAGTTGTGCTCCACTGCGTCCATAGAACGTCATCGATGACGTTTGAAGAACAATTTCTCTGATTAATATGTCAGGAAGTGGAGGATGCTTACCGCGGACGCTACCTGTTGACTTATCGTCGCCACTAGAGCCAGAGTGGCGCAGTTGACAGCGTTGTAGTAGAAGATGCTGTTCTTGGTGGAACTGTAAAAGGTGATGAACATGTCTTCCACCAGCTCTGCGACCACCGTGGTCACGCTCACGGCCAGAGGGTTGCTGAAGCACTCGTTCAGACGCCTGGTGGCGGCGACCAGGCGTTGCTGGAGGCGACGGACCTGAACCAAACCAACAAGATCACTGGAACGTCACCAAGTTATTTTACCCAAGCAGCAGGGAGATTACGCAACTCAATGACAACGAAGCGTGTGTGAAAAAAAAAATTATTTTTTTTTCTGATCGTATTCATCATCATAAATCGTAAAATTTACGAGTCTGTTTGTTAATTGATCGTGGAACACTAGATTAGGTCAAGCAAGGGATCTTTACAATAGCTTCACACAAAGTCAAAACGATAGCAGATAATAGGGTGAACGGTCTTCTAATGTGAAATTGGGGCAACCCTATTAACCCGGATAAAGTGTAATGTTTGTAAGCTGTGACCGATTTAAATGTTTGCTCCATTCATGATTTATGATGATATATTGGAATGAAGAAAAGGCTTTTATAAAAATAATAATAAGTTTCAATTTTAGTTTAATATCTAATTCAAACGGTGGGATTAATTAATAAATAAATCCAATTTCCAGATAGAGAAAAAAAAACATTAAAATTTAATAACACATTTCAGACTCCGGTTACAAATGTACTCCTTTTCTCAGGGGATTTTTTGGGCCAAGTAGCAGAGGAGTACACTTAATTGAAATATTGGGTATGACAATGCATGGTAAAATTGTTTTAACGATGGTCGCGATATATATTTTTTTCTTTTGGTCTCTCGAAAGCAACAATGAGAGGCGTCGACGTCGGTCACGTGCCACGTGCCAATGATGAAGGTCTGCGTCTCTCCATCCACTCACACCTATAGGAATCCCAAAAAAAAATTCCTATTCGTTCGCCATTTTTTTTGCGACGTCCTACAAGTCAACGTGTCGTCGCCGTCGCCATATCTCATCAAGGACTGCCTCAAATCCTTTTTTTTGGGTAACAGGCTAGATGAGGGTGAGAGATCCTGAAGCAGGCAACTCCCCTTTAATAGCATAGGAAGGGACTTGAAAAGGAAGGGGGATGTGGTTGACTAGTAGGGCCCCCAGGCTATGGTGTAAGGATCCTACCCTCGCGGTGTTTCACCTAACTGGCGATGATGCAGGGGGAAAAACCATAGAAAACCTGCATCAGGTAGGTCGGGGGTTAGTGGGTGGGTACTACTACTCCTCCTGCGCCCTTTAGATGACTACGGAAGAAGAGACTAAGATTGCTGTGGTGGTGGGAGGAACAACGCAACAAACCCGCCTCCTCCATGCGTGCCTAGATCAGTATTGAGAGGCAGTTGGCCGACTGCTGGTCCAATGGGATCAGCGGACAACAACTCTTACCCTGGTATGCCGAAGGTCTTCGACCCTCCGCGTACATACATACCCTCTCAAACTGCCCAAGGTCGTGTCACAGCCTGCAGGAGTCTTAAATTAGTTACCTTGCCATATATTTAAATTTACCTGAACTACGTCGTGGGTCCGCGAGAAGAATTTGGCTACTAGTAGGAAGCGTCTGCTTGTTTTCGCGCACATGAAGAAGAACAGGCTGATGTAGGAGAGTCGAGTGGCGCAAGGAGTCGCCGCAGAGATTATGGACCCTGCGGGGAACGAGAAGAAGGTCGAGGAGTAGTAATATCCGGCGATCACCACCAGCGTCGCTGCGGCTGACGCGGCGCCTTCCACGACGCTATTGTTGTTATGCCCAGGAAACGCCTCGTCGAACGTCTGCAAAGCCGCCACTAAGCTGGGGAACCTCAGGGCGACGCTAACCGACGACCAAAGGACCGCGACGTTCCTCAGGAAGTAGTACGGCGTCAGCAGGATCCACCAGAGGACCTTCCCGGTGCTGAAGGCCTTGACCGTGGAAAACAGGCACAGGGCGAAACTGTGGGCCAGCGGCCACGACGGCCATCGGAACCGCAGGCGTCGCCCACTCTGGTGCCAGACGCCGCCCAGGGGCAAGGCTCCCAAGGCCACGGCCAACAGGACGAGGGGTCGCGCCGCCCTGTAGACGCTCATCGCTCGTCCAATCAATTCCACTGGATATGCATATTTCACTAGACCAATTCCCGCTAATGTCATCACGTTTGCTCGACGTACCTTTCTATTTAATCATGGCGTTCAATTATTCATAGCTTCTATTTGCTTTCCATTTAATGTTAACTGTCTCGAAAATCAATCCATTGCTAGTGATTTTTTTGGGGGGATTAAACCGTACGCCTTATAAGTCCAACGACTTAATTATAGTAAAATTATTTTTACGTACCAATTTTGGCAGAAATATGTCCAACCGATACGAAGTTGTATTTGCTAATAATCTACACAATTGGGCGGCGCAAGCCCCTGGTGGCAAGATACATAATTAAATATACATAATTATAAACTAAAGAAAAAGATAAACATGTTCTGTGGATGTCCTGAAAGAGAAAAGAGAAAAACACTTCACTTCACTTTAGTTTTTTTTTAATATTCGGAAACACATTTATATTAAAAAAAATATCCACTCACTTCACTTCACACGTTTTTTTTCTTCAGATTTGACCCCAAATTTATTTTCTTGAAGAGGATTTCCCTCCCTCCCCCCTCCAAACACTCCTCCTCCTGCCACAGGGTAAATTATTCCACAGTCGTCGTTGATAGTCCCTATTTTAGGAATGAGGAATTTGCCAACATCTGTTTTTTGATTTTCTATATAGGAATTACAACAACTGCAAACTATATTTGAATCAATTGTAGGCTTACTGTTTGACGTTTAATAATCCATTGGTCATGATTTAAGATTTTTTTTTGGCAGTGGGCTTGTATCTTTTTGTAGCTTGAAAGGCTGTTTATTTTTTGTGTGTGTGTCCTTTAGTTTGCTTTCAACATCTTCGTTAGTAGCAGATCGAATTGAGGTTTGTGGTCCACATTTCTGTTGCTTGTTAGAAGCGGAGGAAAAAAATATATATATTGAGAATTGAATTAAGGAAGAAAGCAGTACACTGAGTGCGCTACCGTGTCCTAATTACATTTTGGCCGTAGCTGTTTTGGAATCTCCTTTATGAAGCAGGATTTGCCGGATGTCAGTCAGGTTCTCTCCTCCGCACCCTCGAAATAGTCCTCCACCCTTGACGAAGCAGCCTCCTTCCCCCTTGACCTGGCAGGGGCCAGCCACATGTCGCAGCAGGTTTAAAATTTTTTTTTGTGGCACAAATTTCGGAGATTGTGATTTTCTTTTGATGCGTGTGTGTGCCAAGCCTCGCTTCTGAAACTGTGTTCCTGGAGCGTCCATGTTGTTTGAAAATGGTCAGGAACGTCTCCGTGTTTCCGAGTTTCTTTGAACATTGACAGTGACGCGTGCATCAACTGCCAAAATGGTGGCGATAAACGAGTGCAACGTCGTCCTTAACCTACTTACTTTGACAATAGTACAAAGTTTCGCAAATATTGGATAATATCGTGGTAGTCGATGGATATAAAGCACTAAACACAAAAGCGTTTCGATGTTTTTGTACTGTATTGTATTTATTGAAAGATACTAAATGAAATTTCTTAAACCTAAATATTCCAAATCTAAAAAAAAAATAATCACAGTCCTTTAAAATTTTCATAGCCCTGAAAGAGAAAATAGAAACTCTACAACAATTATATTATCTTAACACTTCACTTGAATTTTTAAATTTCACTTCACTTGAATTTTTAAATTCAGCTTCACTTGAATTTTTAAATTCCACTTCACTTGAATTTTTAAATTCCACTTCACTTGAATTTTTAAATTCCGCTTCACTTGAATTTTTAAATTCCGCTTCACTTGAATTTTTAAATTCCGCTTCACTTGAATTTTTAAATTCCGCTTCACTTGAATTTTTAAATTCCGCTTCACTTGAATTTTTAAATTCCGCTTCACTTGAATTTTTAAATTCCGCTTCACTTGAATTTTTAAATTCCGCTTCACTTTAATTTTTAAATTCACCTTGAATTTTAAATTCTCACTTAATTTTTAAATTCCGCACTTAATTAAATCCCTTACTTAATTTTTAAATTCCGTCACTTAATTTTAATTCCTTCACTTGAATTTTTAAATTCCGCTTCACTTGAATTTTTAAATTCCGCTTCACTTGAATTTTTAAATTCCGCTTCACTTGAATTTTTAAATTCCACTTCACTTTAATTTTTAAATTTCACTTCACTTTAATTTTTACATTTCACTTCACTTTAATTTTTAAATTTCACTTCACTTGAATTTTTAAATTCGAATATAAATTTATAATTTTCAAAATACCAACTTGTGGTTTAAAATAAAATCACCCCGTTTGTGAATTGTATTCAATAATGTGGTCTGGAATTTATGGAACACAACAACAACAACAACAAAAAATTTATGAATAAATTTAAAAATTGTGGTATAAAAATACAAAAGTCGTGTAGCTACTTTCACATCATAAGAAAGGATTGCCATAATACTGCATAATATAATGGTTAAAATAATAGTTTGCTAAATTAAGGCTCTGTGAAATTGCAAACCTCTTACAATAATTATTGCATTTTAAGTAAAGTAGGGTGGTGGAGGGGGAACTAAAGTAGCACTCATTTAGACAGTGTAATAGGTTATGCATCTATTTTTTTTTGTAAAAAAAAGTTAATATGATGGTAGTAACCAGATTAATGTCCATACTTTTCCCCAAAATATCATTAGAATTAGAGATTAAATTTATAGCGATTAATGTAATTTATCTGCAGGGTAAATCATTGTTAATCATCTAAGCGGAAACATTAACAATGGCGGAAAAAATCGTGCGAGACGTTTACTGCGTCGCTGCTGCTGCGCCGAGAACATTCTAGAAGGACCTGTACGCGGAAGACCCACATTTCCCCCCCCCCCAAAATATCATTAGAATTAAATTACATTAATCGCTATACATTAACAATGGGAAAAATCATGCGAGACGTTTCTGCGTCGCTGCTGCTGCGCCGAGAACATTCTAGAAGGACCTGTACGCGGAAGACCCACGCTCCCCCCCCCCCAAAAAAAAAAATATTATTAGAATTAGAGATTAAATTTATAACGATTAATGTAATTAATCAGCAGAGTAAATCATTGTTAAATATCAAAGCGGAAACATTGACTATGGGGAAAAAAAGGTGCGAGACGTTTCTGCGTCACTGCTGCTGTGCCGAGAACATTCTGGAAGGACCTGTACGCGGAAGACCCACAGTCCCCCCCTCAAAAAAATTATTAGAATTAGAGATTAAATTTATACCGATTAATGTAATTTATCTGCAGAGTAAATCATTGTTAAGTATCTAAGCGGAAACATTAACAATGGAAAAAAAACGTGTGAGACGTTTCTGCGTCGCTGCTGCTGCGCCGAGAACATTCTAGAAGGACCTGTACGCGGAAGACCCACATTTCCCCCCCCCCAAAAAAAAAATTATTAGAATTCGATATTAAATTTATACCGATTAATGTAATTTATCTGCAGAGTAAATCATTGTTAAGTATCTAAGCAGAAACATTAACTATGGGGAAAAAACGTGCGAGACGTTTACTGCGTCGCTGCTGCTGCGCCGAGAACATTCTAGAAGGACGCCGAGAACATTCTACGCGGAAAACCCACGTTTTCCCCCCCAAAATATCATTAGAATTAGAGATTAAATTTATAGCGATTAATGTAATTAATCTGCAGAGTAAATCATTGTTAAATATCTAAGCGGAAACATTAACTGTGGGGAAAAAACGTGCGAGACGTTTCTGCGTCGCTGCTGCTGCGCCGAGAACATTCTAGAAGGACCTGTACGCGGAACACCCCAAAAACTCACTTTTGTTTAATAAATCAAATGTGCTGCAGAAACGAGTCAGTCACCCGAGCGTTTGAAACGTCTTTTTGAGCGTGATCGTGAGATTATAATAAGGGAGCGTATTTTCTTACTAGACGATGGTCGTTCTTTTTCAGTCTAAATGTCTTTGTGCTGTACTACAAATACAGTAGGGTAGGAGGGGGGCAGGATGACCAGTGTTACCATCCCGGAAACGGCCAGTTATCGGCGGCCATCATCGCTAGCTACACTGTGGACAAACTTATCTCAGCCGCCCCCCCTTATTGACCCCCGTCGTCACTCTCATCTGCATATCTACACGCGCCTACGACAAGCATCGCTCAGCAGCTTGTATTCACGGCGATTATTCTAATGGATCCGTCATTTTCATATTATCATAACCTTTACAGAGATCTTTGTGCGCCGGGTTTCTTTGAATGTGAGACAAAAGACCGGGCAGGCACGGAAATAACGCGAGCGCCTGTGAAAGACGAGGTCTTGGGGGCCAGTCGCTCATACATATCCATCTATACATTCTATATTTTTCCTTGTTTGCTCATATTATGTACAGTGGGCGGGCGTCGTTTTTTCTTTATCAGCCCATATGAAACGTAAAAGGAGGCACTACTTCGACTAATGGATTATTTTTGTATAAGTGACTTGCAGGAGCCGATAAATTTACCGTTACATCGTTAACATACAAAAAGTAAAAAAAAAAATCGCAGAAAAATAGTACACAGTTGCTTGCCACTTTGGACTTCATAATTCACTATGGAAGTCAATTTAAAAATTGGAATCGACTTTCATGAAAAGTATCTGATAGTAAAATATTAATAATAATAATAATAATATAAAATACAAATATTTGAATAAATAAATAAATGGTCATTCTCTGTATTTACTTTAATTACACTGTAGAAGTCAATTTAAAAATTGGAATCGACTTTCATGAAAAGTATCTGATAGTAAAATACAAATATTAATAATAATAATAATATAAAATACAAATATTAATAATAATATAAAATACAAATATTAATAATAATATAAAATACAAATATTAATAATAATAATATAAAATACAAATAATAATAATTATAATATAAAATACAAATAATAATATAAAATACAGATATTAATAATAATAATATAAAATACAAATATTTGAATAAATAAAGGCTCATTCTTTGTACTTTGATTACACTATAGAAGTCAATTTAAAATTTCATCTTGTCATGGCTTCGTCTGGAGACGTTTGGTATAAATCGTATAAATTATAACTTTTTGTGATTATAATTTATGTGAGAAAATTTTATCCGTTACAGTGTGATCAATCCTTGCGTCTGCGTCTTTAAACTCTCTTATATGCAGCTCAGATTTCGTGCAAAAACTGGTGTCAAATTTGAGACCCAACACTCTTCCATTATTCTTAAACAGATTCTAGAATGTATATGAAAAAACTTGAAGTCTGTGTGAAACTTGCATTAAATAAAAATTAACGGACAAAACAATAAAATTTTGAACACAATAAAAATTTTGTAAAAAAATGTAATAATATTTCAGTATGGCTTCATTCGAAAGGACTAATATTTTTTTAACATTTTAATTTTACTAAAAAAAATTTATTTTATAGTCTGTTACACGGGTCGTTAATTCTGATATTATCTAGAGAAAATAGAAACTCTACAACAATTATATTATCTTAACACTTCACTTTAATTTTTAAATTCCGCTTCACTTTAATTTTTAAATTCCGCTTCACTTTAATTTTTAAACTCTACTTCACTTGAATTTTTAAATTCCGCTTCACTTGAATTTTTAAATTCTACTTCACTTGAATTTTTAAATTCTACTTCACTTGAATTTTTAAATTCTACTTCACTTGAATTTTTAAATTCTACTTCACTTGAAGTTTTAAATTCTACTTCACTTGAAGTTTTAAATTTCACTTCACTTTAATTTTTAAATTTCACTTCACTTCAATTTTTAAATTCCACTTCACTTTAATTTTTAAATTCCACTTCACTTTAATTTTTAAATTCCACTTCACTTTAATTTTTAAATTCCACTTCACTTTAATTTTTAAATTTCACTTCACTTTAATTTTTACATTTCACTTCACTTTAATTTTTAAATTTCACTTCACTTTAATTTTTTAAATTCCACTTCCCTTTAATTTTTAAATTCCACTTCACTTTAATTTTTTAAATTCCACTTCCCTTTAATTTTTAAATTCCACTTCACTTTAATTTTTAAATTCCACTTCACTTTAATTTTTAAATTCCGCTTCACTTTAATTTTTAAATTCCGCTTCACTTTAATTTTTAAATTCCGCTTCACTTTAATTTTTAAATTCCTCTTCACTTTAATTTTTAAATTACACTTCTCTTAAATTTTTAAATTAGAGTTGCCCCCGCGTTTCTTCTTCCGGAATCCATTTTTTAAAAATCATTAAGTTCCTCACTCCTTTACCAATCCAGCCCGTGGTCGACAGTTAGTTACCATTTCCCGTCGCAGACCTCTGCAACGCTCTCCTTTCCTGTTCATCCAAAGGCATGAAATATCCTTTGAGGATGGGGAAGTCACTGTTGTTGGATTCTTACTGCGCAATTTTGAGGATAAACGGAAGGAATTTTAATTTTTTTGTGTTCCATTGCAGTGTAGAGAAACAAGAAGTCATTCATGTTTCAGTTTCAGCGAAAGAACCTCTTGATTTTTTTTCGGGTGCTAATAAACGTAGCCAAAATTATTTTCTGTATTTGAATGAAGTAAACCAAACTCATATTTGCTGTAAGATTCGTTAATTGCAATTTATTTAGCCAGGCCCTGTTAGGTAATCGTAATGTCGTGTGCGATAACCTTGGCACTGTAGCCTTATTTTCTTTAAGACTACGTACTGTTTGGTTTAGTTTTATTTTAGAAGAGCGGTAATAGCCGTCTACTTAGATGTATTTATTAAATCTACAAATGGAGTGGCAGATGCACATAGAAATTAAACAATAATTAATAAACTGGGTCGTAAAAACCACATTTAACCCTATAGTTGAATGTATAATTATATTCAATATAAATAAATAAGTGTGGAATCATATTATTAGAAATGAATTTTTTTAAAAAAAAGAATAGTATTGTTTTCCCTGAAAAAAAAACAAACTAGAAATATAATTCACTGTAGTATATTTTTTTAGAGATTTGGCAGCACTGATGACGTCACTGATCACTACACTACACTAAACTTAGATTGAGTCTGAAATTTTCGTTTCTGTTAGAGGAAGTTCTCCTAAAACACTCCTGCAGGGGCAGATTGTTCCACCAGTCATTATTAATTGTCCTATTTTAGGAATGAGTATTTTCTTCCAACGTCTCTGTTTCTTTTTTGGTTCCTTGCTTGTAATTTAAACAGGTTGATCACTCCTCCTCATTCTATCTCGGATTCCGCTGCCAAGGTGGTTTTTCACCTGCAAAAAGCAGGCTCTGTAGAGAAGATGTGTAGTAGCCTAGCTGTTTCTCTTCTTCTTGTCTGTAGCGTGTCTGTCCCTTCCACACCCTAGCCCTAGTCGCCCTTTACCTTTTCGTTCCCATCCACATGCCCAGGTCCTATTTGTACGAATTTTTCCGGTCCCCTTCTTTGCACACCCCTTTTCTAAGGATTCTATTTGCCCTATCCTGTGGCATGCTGCTGCACCATACTAATGACTAATATGCCAACTCTTTTAGATTTCGCATTCCCTCCCCTTGTCGAGTGTTCTCATGGCATAGTTGCAAGGTGTTGTTCCACGCTTTCCCTTGTAGCATAGTTCACCTGTCCTCCACCCCAGCAGCAGCAGCTTACTGTTAAAATAACCATCTTCGCACGATATATGACGGACAATTCTTTTTCTCTCCAGTTCGGTTGGGTTTTTGTTAATGAAACACGAGCCACGCCGCCGCCGTAGTAGTAGTAGTTCAAAATTGGTCCGTCTGAGAAGATGGCGAGAGAAAATGATGGTCATAGCCTTGGAGTAATGAAGATTGCCTCAGACAAATGCATTCTATTCCAGGTCTTGAGGCCCCTGAGCAGATCTGTCACTACTTGCTAATGACGACATGTTGACCATCTGCCCGAGTTCCCACGTACGTTCGTATTCCAGCTGGAATGATGACTGATTCCAAACATCCCTTCCTCTTGTTAGTATCGATCTGTTGGACGAGTTGTCTGTTTATTCTCATCTCTCATCTTTTCTTTCTTCTGCTACGTTATTTGCTGGACTCGTGATTTCAGTTACAGATTGCAGTGGACTTAGGGCATTCCAGATATTTAATGAAAGAACATTATTAGAACACTAATTTTTTAGTATAGGATGAAAAAATATTTATCAATATATATATATATATATATATATATATAAGGTACAAATTGTATGTCTTCTTTATAGAACTTAAGAAAATTTTATTATAAGTTAAAAATTAATGAATAGTTACAGTATATTTTAATATTAATATAAAGCAACCTAACTAACTATGTAAAATCTCTGACTCGTGTTCCTCCACAACATCATCCTTGAAGCTTGTGCTTCTCTATAGCATCTATGGAATATGATTTTTATACTTATAATTAATGAATAGTTACAGTATATTCTAATATTAATAAAGCAACCTAACTAACTATGTAAAATCTCTGACTCGTCGTTCCTCCACAACATCATCCTTGACGCTTGTTGTGCTTGCTTCTCTATAGGATGATCTATGGAATATGATTTTATACTTATACTACTTCAACGCCCTGAGAGAAGAGGAAATAAATTTAATTAGCAGCACTGTACTGTACTGTATATAGACACTTTGAGGTTCCCTTGGAAAGGTCAGGGGGGTAGTTTGATGGCCGCTGGGACAATTCGGAATAACCATTATTATTAATAATAATGGAACAGAGTTCCCTTCGACGTGCTGCTGCCCCTATATAGGGCGCGTTTCGAAATTAGCAGCACTGACCAGCAGACACAGGACCCCACACCCCACTGCGTCCATCCGAAATAGATTAATACCACGGAATTAGTCGCCCTCCCCCGCCCCCCCTTCCTGCTGTTTGGAAAATCCAAGAGTCCTGCGCCCCCTTCTCCCTCTCTCTGATGAATCAATTACGGGGTCACGGCGTAGCGAAATGGCTCAATCAAGGATGTGGGCAACAGGGCGGGGGCGGGTGTTAATTTTAAGTGCGACGACGTTCCTGAGAAGGGGCGCAGCTGCTGGACCATGTGGAGCAGCAAGCACGCATATGTGACTCAGCAGCCCGTCCGTCACCTGCGGAGGAGACCTCACGAAGGACTCTCACATACATTCACATGAAACAAGGGTTGCGCCCAATATGAGACGCCAAGAAATTGACTGATGAATGAAAAAGCAGATGATATGCAAAGGAAAACCAGGCTCCACAGCGCGTCCCTCCCTCAATATATTTTCCCTGCACAGGTTTAAATAAAATTTCCGGATATCCGACATCCACTTCTCTCAACCATGGCGACGACTCCATACAATGATTACATTCCCAGTGTGTCCCAACCTCTTTCTTCTTCTGATTCCTCCCACACGTACGTAACATGCATTTTTAATGCTGAAAAAGCTGAAATAACTACAAATTGTTCAGGACGAAACGCTTAAGGAGTGTGAAGCAGTCTCTCTCTCTCTGGGAGATTAAATTGAAAAAAAAAATAAACTTGTAAAAAAAAACAATATGTAAAGAACTAAAATTAAAGTGCAAAATCATGGACAATTTTTTTTATAATAATAATATTCTAATTTCCAGTGTGATTATTTAATAATTTCAACATTTAATGTGAGGTCGCTTCTGGATTAGTTAGAGCCACGAGCTTGAAGCAGAGTCGTATTCAGTTTTCTCCTATCCGTAAGGGTGAGACGAGAGGCAATTGCGACCGGTCAAATACAGTTCGTTGAAAATCTACATAGCATGCTAGATGAGCAGTAGAGAAAGGGGAAGTGTTTTTTTTTGTTTTTTTTTGAGAAGGAAATTCCCCTTCAAGGGAACTGGCGGAACGCTACTACCATTTGTACGGGATATGACAACTGCGACAAACGATCAAACGTTATGCGGTTGACGATGAGAGAGAGAGAGAGGGACGGAGAGAGGAAGTAGTCGATGAGCGGGTCACGTTGTAGCGATAAGACTGTTCTATGACGGTCAATTCGTGCGCAATTCGTTGATAGCCTCTTTACCCTAAGGAAAAACCTTCCTTGAGTGTAGAGAAAACTGCAACATATTTATCTAGCCTGAAAATAATTTTCATTTTTTTTATCACTTTTTCGAAAAAAAAACAGATACTTGTCATCGTAAAACCTTCATCATTTCCTATGTGCCTATGAAAAAGCACTCTACACCAGTCTGTCTCATCTGCAACGAAAGAGTATGACATTTCCATGATGTTCCAACTATATTAACCGCCTTAAGTTTGATTTTTTTTCCTTTTACCTTTGGCCCCCGGGCCTCTTTAAAAAGTTTGCCCACCACTGGTTTACGAGATATTTTAACGGTCCCGTGATCGATGAAGCAGTCAAGTTCGGGTGAGAGTAACAGTGCGAAAGTCTCGCATTGAGGGCGATGATTGAATTTTTACCAGTCTTGTTCGCAGCTGGATGGCACGCAGGCTGGGCAAGGGGGGGAGGAGGAGGGGAAACAACAAGAGGTCCAACACAGGTCTTCATACATCACACGCACGGTCACTGCACACACACACACACGGGGCTTATCATCAAGGTCTCGACTCGACTCGGACGCCGTCAATTAATCTGCGTCCACGCAACGTTGTCAACTACAGTGACTCCTCGAGTGCGATGACCTCCGAATTTACAGCGAAAAGTTCCGATATATTAACGTCCCTTTACATGAAGGATTGGCAGGTTAACCTACCAGAAGATAAATAAAAATATAGAACCTTATTGGCTTTGTCAGTTCCCTACGTTCATCAAACACATTCGTGAAGATCAGCAATTCAAAATTCATATGATATCTCGGATTAAGGGGAGGCACGGGGGCTGCTGAAATTTCAGCCAAAATCTAAAAGAAAAAAAAATAGAATTTAATTTTTTTTTCATATATTAAGTCTTACAGATCATATAGAATCATACTGCAAGGAGAAGAAATAAAAAAACGCTTACGCTTTTCCGACGACGATATTATATAGTATTAGGAGCAACAGAAGAAGACTTGGAAACCACAATAAATTGTAATGATACGTAAATTAGTTATATTATTATATAATTAGGTAAAAGGTTTTAACGTAACTAGTTAGTTCTTTTAGATAGTTAACCATTAAAGTTAAGCGCGCATAGTTTCAAATTTTTATTGTCAAACCTAGCATCATCATCAAGTACATGTTGATATATCGGAAACCGTTATTACTTTTTTTTAACGACCCATTTTTCGTTTACAAGCTCTCGAAATTTGATGGGATCAAATTTGTTTCTCGTCCAGTGACTTGTAACGATTTGTTTGCTGGATTTAAAATTTAATAAAGCCAAAATTTTTCTAACCCTGAGTAAGTTGTTGTCATTACTCTTGATTAGAGCGTGAAATAGAACTCGTAGGTTTACGTATATAATTAATTTATATATAAATATAAATACAATAAAAATTAAAGACAGTAGTAGAAAGAGCAATATGAGGATTAATAGAGAGAAACCCAAGGTAATGGAGTGTAGTATGGGAAACAAGAGGGATAACAAAATGGGGGTGTTAGATTGGGAAAGGGAGATTTTGACGGAAGTTAAGGAATTCTGCTACTTGGGAAAGCGTAATAACTAGGGATGGTAGAAGAGTATAGTAGACATAAAGAGTAGGATAGAACAGGCAAGGAAGAAGGCTTTCACGAAAAAGAGGGATTTACTTACGGGTAATGTAAGTGTAAATATTAGGAAATTGTTGCTAAAAATGTTTGTAAGTAACTCATAGGTTAACGTATATGAGAATTATGAATTAGGCTTGGAAAATTATTCAGTGAATCGAAATCAGTTTCCAGTGGCCTGCATTATAATATTTTTTATACATAAAGGTTTCGTTCGGTATATATGTAGAAATTTTAATTCGAACTCTGTGAACTCTGGTCGTTATAAATGGCTGTTCCTGAAGAGTTTTTTTTGTTGTGTTATTATCAATGCTAAATTATTATGTGTTTCGACTGCCTACTTGTTATACTCTGACATTAACACGCTCGCTGAATATGTTAATCAACGTCAGAGAAAAAAAAAACTATTGTCGTTAATTGCGTCATGGACGGTTTGTGATAAAGCTCAAGTTCCTGCTCGACTTTTTATAATAAGAAATTAATATGACGATTCGCTGAGACTCATCGCTCGCTCGCTCTCTCGAGGCGGAGAGATTTTTTTTTCTCTCTCTCTATATTTAATCCAAGTGGTCAATAAAAGTGTAAAAAGGGCGGCATGTGTTTTCTAGTTTCCACAGCAGATTAAATTGATAAATAAGAACGCAGCTCGCCTTTGATAGCTCCGTTGCCAGAGTCAACAAACACCGGGGAGAGAGAGCTGCCAGCCAGTGACAGAAGCGTTCCACTTAGCCCATGCCGAATCCGACTCAACGAGGCGACACACAATATTACTAGACATTGTTCATTCAAATAAATTTAATGGTTGGTGAGGTTCGACGGCAAGACTGCTGAATTATGAACACGCGGGTTCGGATCAAATTGAACAAATTAATCTTGAAGCTCGTTAACTCACTACAGGATCGACTGGTTTACAAACATGCCTACTATACAACTGGAGAGAAACGTCTATTAGTGTCATAGAGTAAGATGTCGTCCACTCACCTGGTGTTATATATCTACTGTTACGGAAAAAACGTCCGTCGAATGGACACAACGTCCGTCGAATGGACACAACGTCCGTCGAATGGACACAACGTCCGTCAAATGGAAAGAATGTCCGTGTAAAGACTATTTTGAAAACATTTATGCAAGGAAATATATAGCATTCAGTTCAAGATATGTCGTACTCCCGAAAAACTCACCCTCTTAAGGTTAAGAGATGATTCATGCACATGTATATTAATTAAATTAAGCTTTCTGCTGTTCGTATGAATATAATGATTTTGTTAATGATAGTAGTGTTGCACAATTTTTCCACAAAGCTAAGTTCCCGTTTTCTCCCATTTGACGGACGTTGTTTCCATTCGACGGACGTTGTTTCCATTCGACGGACGTTGTTTCCATTCGACGGACGTTGTTTCCATTCGACGGACGTTGTTTCCATTCGACGGACGTTGTTTCCATTCGACGGACGTTGTTTCCATTCGACGGACGTTGTTTCCATTCGACGGACGTTGTTTCCATTCGACGGACGTTGTTTCCATTCGACGGACATTGTCTCCATTCGACGGACATTCTTTCCATTCGACGGACATTGTCTCCATTCGACGGACATTCTCTCCATTCGACGGACATTCTTTCCATTCGACGGACATTCTTTCCATTCGACGGACATTGTTTCCATTCGACGGACATTGTTTCCATTCGACGGACATTGTTTCCATTCGACGGACGTTGTTTCCATTCGACGGACGTTGTTTCCATTCGACGGACGTTGTTTCCATTCGACGGACGTTGTTTCCATTCGACGGACATTGTTTCCATTCGACGGACATTGTTTCCATTCGACGGACATTGTTTCCATTCGACGGACATTGTTTCCATTTGACGGACATTCTTTCCATTTGACGGACATTCTTTCCATTCGACGGACATTCTTTCCATTCGACGGACATTGTTTCCATTCGACGGACATTGTTTCCATTCGACGGACATTGTTTCCATTCGACGGACGTTGTTTCCATTCGACGGACGTTGTTTCCATTCGACGGACATTGTTTCCATTCGACGGACATTGTTTCCATTTAACGGACATTGTCTCCATTCGACGGACGTTATGTCCATTCGACGGACACTGTTTCCATTCGACGGACGTTGTGTCCATTCGACGGACGTTATGTCCATTCGACGGACGTTGTTTCTATTCCACGGACGTTTTTCTTTCCATTCGACGATAACTCCCTCTATAAATCCCTTCCTCATTCTCTCCTCCTATTGCGCATCTCATACGACTACTTCCCTATTTCTCACCTGGTATAATGCTCGTTAACTTGCCGTTCTCGTGTTTCAATTTTTTTAAAAGTATTTTCCCGACCTAGATTAACAAGCTATGCGTTGTTCCAGATTTTAATTGTTGTTTGTGTGTGTGTGTGTGTGTGTAGCGGAACTAAATTTATGTTTTGTATGGAAAGGTGTCAGTTGGTGTGCCATAGTTATAAGGAAATTGTAGTTCGCTGGTCTGTGGAACGGGTCTGCTTTTTTTTGTTTTTGTTGTCACTTTTTGAAGTAGAGTACACTGCTTAATTTTTCAGTAAGTTTTGGTAGCTTACAGTCTGTAATAACTTCTAAAATTGCGGTTCACAAAGATATTTGTCTTACGTCTTGCAAAAAAATAATAATATAAAATCTTAGGCCTCTGCTTCAGAAAGATATATTTTTCAACCTACTCAAAAAGAAATGCATTTTCGTTCTTTTATATCATCTCAATTTCCAATAGTTTGGAGGTACCCCGATTCTTATCTCCTTGATCGTTCCATTCCAATCAAAAAAAAATATTTAATTATCGTTCTTTTATATCATCTCAATTTCCAATAGTTTAGAGGTACCCCGATTCTTATCTCCTTGATCGTTCCATTCCAATCAAAAAAATATATTTCATTTTCGTTCTTTTATATCATCTCAATTTCCACTAGTTTAGAGGTACCCCGATTCTTATCACCTTGATCGTTCCATTCCAATTGGAGACAGAGTTGCTTTCTTTGGAAAAAAAATGAGTTTCTTGGATTATGGAAATGAATAGAAATTATAAATATCCTTTGAAATTATGCTTAATCAAATGAAACAACGATTTAGGCGCGTTTGGGGGGCGGGGGCGGGGGCAGCTCTGAAAAAAACCCGCGCAGGAAACCATAAACGTGTTAACGGTCAGCTCGGAGGAATAAGCAAGAATCGTTCCATTAATCAAGCCTTCAGAAGCGTGCTGACAGGAAACCGAAAACATTGAGCTGACATCGCGAAAGGCAAGTCTTTGATACTACGAGGCGGAGTTAGAGGCGGAAGCATCAGTGGCGGCGGAAGGCCGTTTCAGCACGGCTCGTCGGATGCTAATAGCACTTGCAACTGTTGAGAGATGGATTCTCGGGAAACAAGTCGTATAATCCCTTCGGGATATACAAACCCACACATACGCCGGTTTTCAAGCGTCAAACTAACTAAATTTAGCCCCGTAGCGGCGGGGATGCGAACAAAGATCACTACTCACTGTGCGGCGGCGGAAGCCATTTCCCGGACTTCGCCTCCGATGGAGAATTTATTTATTAATCATAGGTAAACCGAAACCCCCGGTTTTTTTATTTTTGTTTTCCCCTCCCCCCTCTCCCCCTGTTTTTTTTTAACGGCGATGACGTCACCGGAGCCCCAGCCTTTTGTCTGTAGAACTCGCGCTCGCGCACGCGCCCTGGCGCATAATCCACGGACAACTCCCAAGCAATTAGGCTGCGCTCAAATGGAAATGCCCTTTTCCCAGAATTAGTGCATTTGTTTGGCGTCACGGCCAAGTGCCCCGTTAAAAAAAAAACTAAGAGTATATTTTCACATGTGCAACACTTGTGCGCGCGCTTCAATACTGTTAAAAGACTTTTTAATTTGGAAGTGCTTCAATTATAAACATCACATTTAGGATTCGAGAAAAGAAAAAGAAAAAAGAAAAGAAAATTACACCAGTAAATACGTTTTTGTGGTCTGTTGAAAATAGTTTCAGTCCAACCCCAATGGATAATCAGCAATTTGAGATTTAACGAAGATTGCCTTGCGCCTATCATAAAGAATTGATATTTGGTTAACGCAATTATAACATGCATATTTTGAAAACGAAATAGGCATTAAAATCGCGAAGTTAGTTAGTTAGTTAGTATGAAATGAAGCGTCGAGTAAAAAGGCTTCAGAATTTTATGATAGGTTCTCCACCGTCAAACCCGGTAGCCGATTAGAAATTAGTATTAACTTATAACATAACCCTTAAACCCTTTTGGTCTCTGTGTATAATGAAGAGCTCAGAGAGAAAAAAAATTAATTTTAAATTAGTATTATATTTTTTTAACTTATAACATAACCCTTAAAAACCCTTTTGGTCAGTGTATAATGAAGAGCTCAGAGAAAAAAAAAACTTTAAATTAGTATTATATATTTTTCAACTTATAACATAACCCTTAAACCCTTTTGGTCTCTGTGTATAATGAAGAACTCAGACAGAGCAAAAAAAATTAATTTTAAATTAGTATTATATTTTTTTAACTTATAACATAACCCTTAAACCCTTTTGGTCTGTTTATAATGAAGAGCTCAGAGAGAGAAAAAAAAATTAAATTAGTATTATATTTTTTTAACTTATAACATAACCCTTAAAAACCCTTTTGGTCTGTTTATAATGAAGAGTTCAGAGAGATAAAAAAAATTAATTTTAAATTAGTATTATATTTTTTTAACTTATAACATAACCCTTAAACCCTTTTGGTTTGTATATAATGAAGAGCTCAGAGAGAAAAAATTAATTTTAAATTAGTATTATATTTTTTTAACTTATAACATAACCTTTAAACCCTTTTGGGTTTGGCTCAGAGAGAAAAAAATTAATTTTAAATTAGTATTATATATTTTTTTCAACTTATAACATAACCCTTAAACCCTTTTGGTCTGTTTATAATGAAGAGCTTAGACAGAGAATAAAAGATTAATTTTAAATTAGTATTATATATTTTTCAACTTATAACATAACCCTTAAACCCTTTTGGTCTCTGTTTATAATGAAGAGCTCAGAGAGAGAGAAAAAAATTAATTTTCTGGCTAACAACAACAACAACTACTCTGAGAGTAAAACTTCAATCAATCAGATTGCAATTTTGTAATTTAATTAGACCAGTTCTCTAGTCCTAGATTTTCAGCAGCACTGTTTACACCCATGCTTGCTTCCTGTATTTTGAAAAATCCCCTAATTTTTGGGCATATCAAAAATTTCCGTCTCTTGAGTAGGAATCAAAGGGGAATTCTAATAGCTGCATAATTTTTTGATCTCAGCGTTTCAGTGCTGGCTGCGTAATTGATTTTTTTAAATTAGAACGGCGAACTATTATTATTATTATTCCTGTTATTAAAATTTTTTTTCCTTTTAATACCTCCTAGTATGTTATTGCTGATGAAATATTGAGATAACTGTAAACGAAAAAGTTTCATGATTCATCACACAAAGCAACGATTTGTAAATTAAATTAGTAACAAGGAAATAATATTTTTTTATGAAGGATTCCGCGTCGTATTTTCAGTTATTGTGCAGTTTAAATGGTTTCTAAAAATCAATCTGAAAATATAATAAATTAACTTAAATTAATAATAATAATAATTTATTACAAAAATGGCTTCAGATAAACGTGACGACAACGATGGCGTATTCCTTTTTTGTGGCGGTTTTTGGGGGAATCTGCCTTGTAAATCGCCAATTTGTATTGGTTGCATGTGTTTTTTCCCCCCCGTTTGATATCACCGGAATGGATATATATATAAATATGAGATAGGAAATGACATTGTCATGTTTATTAAAACAATTAATGGGGGGAAAGGACAGAGAGATAGAAAGAAGAAGGTGACTTACCTGAGGTTCATAGATGGTAGACACCTTGTGAGGTTTAGAGAACTTGAATTTTCGGAGGCACCTTCCCCCTCCTTCATCAGAAAGTTAGGGAGACATTTCCAGTGATCGGCTAGCTGACTATATATATATATATATATAATTAAAGGGGAAAGGACAGAGAGATTGAAAGAAGGTGAGGTTCATAGCTGGTAGACACCTTGTGAGGAGGTTTAGAGAACTTGAATTTTCGGAGGCACCTTCCTCCTCCTCCTCCTTCATCAGAAAAAATATTGTAACATGAATAGTTACACTCAACAATGCAGGCCAGCTTGCGAGTTGCAATTGTTGAGGAACTCGGGCCAACAATGTAGTCTGGCGAGACTTTAGAGGAGAGTCGTCATGGGGCAACGGAAGGAGTAGGTTGTGTCGGCGGGACGACGAGAGATTGATTCTGATTGGAATTAAAACTATTAAAATCATCTTTTGGTATTTCTTGTGAAAAATACCTGGCGCCCTAAAGGAATTAAAAAATCCTCGAATACGGAGAAACGACGGATCTTCTACAATATATATATGTATGTATGTGTAATTTTCTGTGTGAGAGTGTAATTTTCGTGTGTGGTTTTTAGCTTGGCTGTCCCCTGTTTGTCCCATTCGTTAGCACGTGTAGTCGACTTGTCCTCCCCTCAGACCATTGTAATCAGGATTAACATAAACTTAACATGTGTTTTTCATCGCTAATAGCGGGGAGACTTGCATTTTAAACTGCGGTTGAAATTTGAAAGTAGCTTGCTTTTCCGGGATGGGATCCCGGCCATTGTCTGCGGCGAGGAAGGGCGTAGCGAGGCCCTTTGTGTGTGTGTGGCTGGCGGAAGGGCGCGCAGCTGCCTCAAACCCGGGACCTCGGAGGCGATTACACCCTCATTACCGTCACTAGCTGTTGGCTAGCTGCTGCCCTTCCTCAGTCAACCAACCAACCAACCGTGCAACTTTACGGATTAATTAGGCGCTTGTAAAGAAGTCACAACCGTTTGACATTACCGTGTATCTGAGTCAAGGGAAGTTCTTCGAGAAGACATACATATTCCATAGATCCTATAGAGAAGCTTCAAGCTTCAAAGATGTTGTGGAACACGAGTCAGAGATTTTACGTAGTTAGGTTGCTTTATTAATATTAAAATATACTGTAACTATTCATTAATTATAAGTATAAAATCATATTCCATAGATCCTATAGAGAAGCACAAGCTTCAAGGATGTTGTGGAACACGAGTCAGAGATTTTACATAGTTAGGTTGCTTTATTAATATTAAAATATACTGTAACTATTCATTAATTATAAGTATAAAATCATATTCCATAGATGCTATAGAGAAGCTTCAAGGATGATGTTGTGGAACACGAGTCAGAGATTTTACGTAGTTAGGTTGCTTTATTAATATTAAAATATACTGTAACTATTCATTAATTATAAGTATAAGTATTAAATCATATTCCATAGATGCTATAGAGAAGCACAAGCTTCAAGGATGATGTTGTGTAACAAGTCAGAGATTTTACGTAGTTCGGTTGCTTTATTAATATTAAAATATATACTGTAACTATTCAATTAATTTTTAACTTATAAAATAAGATTTTCTCAAGTTCTATACAGAAGACATACAATTTGTAACTCATATATATAAAATTGATAAATATTTTTACATCCTATACTAAAAAAATTAGTGTTCTAATAATGTTCTTTTTCATAATTATAAATATCTACCCCTGTGATATACATTCAGCTCCATAACAGAGTAGAAGGAGGGAGTGGTCTTAGTAAACGGCTCCCATTTGAAAAGAAGAAAAAGAAGGACTATAGTTGATATTTGATACAGAGCTTGTTCTGTTTTATTGGAGAGGTTATATATATATATATATTATCATTCAGGATAAACGATGGTAATGACTTTTGATCGTTAAATTGTCTTTAAATCTCATACCAATTAAAGGATACATTATTTTTGAAAAAAAAAATAATTCAAACCTAATGAGATTTTAAAAGCTATTGCTGGGTAAAATTTTTTTTGGGGGAAAAAAATCACAATAGAAGGCGTAACGTGATGCTGTCGCTTGTCATCTTGGATTAGTTTCAAAAAAAATATTTCATTATCTTGTGTATGAAAGATGATGTAGTAGAATGGTAGGAGCATCAGCAAGGCTGGTGATGCACTTGGGTCGTTGTTCGATTTTATACCGATACCAAATTTTCAGTATTGAGATGGGCTTCTATTTATAAATGTATGTGTGCTCTGAAATGTCAATTTCTTTGTTCCCCCCCGTTGATTGAGTTCCAATTGAGGGGACGGTTGCAGATCAGTGATCCGTTTGTCGTCCACCGTCGCAGATGAAGCGACAAATTAATTAATGCGCCCGTGGCGGTGGGCGGGGATGGGGCGGGGGATGGGGGTGGTGAGAGAGAGAGATCTGTGGATCTCGCCTCCCCGTTCACTTTAATTTTACGGTAACTCCATTGGAGCACGCCACTGTGCTGTGCGGAGGGTGAGCAAATGTCCCGTGAACGCATCATCTGTTGCGTGCAACATCCATCCGCACGCGTTCACACCACAGTCGATCAACGCACAGACGTTCTGTCATTACTGTTCTTCCTCAAGGGTTGGTTTGGCTTACAATAGTCCAGTTTACGTGCACACTTTAGTGCATCCTCCCCCTCTCGTCTGTCTGTCTGTCTGTGTGTAATTATTATGCGTTGTACTCAGCAGCAACGCGAGTGCGTACTTGCGCGTGCCACTCACTGGTTTATTAGCGGCCGAAATAAATTGGAAATTATTTTGTGACGTTCATCACCACTAACAATGCTCGTTGGCCGGTAAAAAAAAAATTTAGGTTTGTATCAAAGCACTTACTCGATGTAATCCAACCTCCACAACTTTTATTAGAATCCTTTTCAAGTCCCTTCCTATTCTATTAAAGGGGAGTTGCCTGCTTCAGGATCACCCTTGTGTAGTCGCCTGTTACCCAAAAGAAAAGAAAAAAAAGGATCACTCTCATGTAGCCTGTTATTCCCAGCCCAGCCCCCCCCCCCAAAAAAAAATTATTTATTTATTTATTTATATATATATATAATATTAAGGAATAGCTGCCAATCACGTGGATTATCCTCCTGTAACCTGCCACTTCAAAAATAATTATCCATGAAAGTAACGATTCAGAAAATATACACACATAATTTGACCTTTTTTGTCTAAGGTTTTTAATATTTCGTTATTTAAAAGCTTATCATTGATGATAATATTGAAACGTCTTTATTAGATGGAGGTTGATTAGGTAATCCAATTGTTGTCATGAACCCTTCGAGGCGTTTTGTTAATTGTATTTGTTAATTGACTGAGTTTCAGTGTCGTCCTCCCAACAGCACAATTTGTTCCGAGTTGCCTTCCCCTCTACTTGTTGAGATCATTTCCTCTCCCTCGGCGCTTTTATTCACTCAATTACGCGTGTGCTGCCATTTTATAGGGTGAGACCCTCCCCGGAGAAGCCTCATTGGTCGGGGGCAGCGCATTAAGCTATCGTTGCGAGCTGCCGGGGATGATTAAATCGATGTAGGTCCAGCCCAGCGGCAGGGAAGGGCAAGGCTTCAACCTCTCTCTCTCTCTTTCTCTCTCATCATCATCCGAAAGAGAAGCGCGCATTAGCCAGCCGCGAGCGAGCGAGCGTCAATTGGATTTGTACATGGCGGTGCTAATGTCGTTAGAGGTCGCGCCTCACGATGGATGTTGGCGCAACGTCAAATTGTCAACGAGGAAAAATATGCCAATTAACCACTCGGGCACACAAGAAAAATTGGCCCCGAGTAAACTGCGACAGCAAATACGCGGCGATTTCTCAGGGAATCATGCGCTACTAACCGAAAAACGTACGATTTCTTTTTTTCATTTAAACAGCCATGTTTTTAGCTGAGCCGTGGTTTAATTCAAGGCTATATCGAAAAATAATATATCACGGAAATGATCCAAGCTTACCGACGAATTTTTTTTGTTTATTATCAAGAATTGGCAAAACGTCGGAAATGTTTGAAATGTTAATCTTCAATTGTTTTCTAATAAAACCTGGATGAGTAGCTTCAATGATGTAAACAAGATGATTATGGGAGAACCAATAAGAAACGGAACGTTATAAATTATTAGTGACATCCAATTTCGAAGAGACAAATTGGCCTAATAGGGTAAAACATCCAATTTCGAAGAGACAAATTGGCCTAATAGGGTAAAGAAAACGTGCTGTAGGGAGGTTCGTCCATTTCTCTGCTGTCATTCGCTAAAAGCAAGGAAGGGATCATTTGAGAAGAACTACATGTTGACATTTGAACGTTATCGACTTTCCTGAACTTGTTTACTAAAGGATCAACTCTGGAGACTGAATTTTTCGAGCGCAGAAGGTTCAGCATGGTCGTAAATTATTCGCCTTGCACTATTTTCGCCAGACTTACTGTCAAAAAGTTATTATTGCCCGCTTTACTTTTCAATTAGAAGCAAGCGTCTGTAACTATTTTTCCCTGCAAAATACGCTAGTAAACGACAAGACTGAAATCATCTTTTCTGAATTTACGATGCCTGGCTGGCCTGAGAATTTACATCTAATTTACAAATTTTACCTGAAGACAACTCTTGCCGTATGCACACCCAAGGTCTTTGACCCCAGTGCATATACCTCCCTAAAATAGGTGAAGGTGTCTCGGCATATATGAGAACTTTGATAAGAAAAATACCCAGAGAGAGAGAGAGAGTGCAGGAGGCATTCCCGACATGATCAGGTGGTAAGCCCCGCAGTCACTCTCGAGGTGTAACGCCACGCTCTATATGCGAACATTTTTAGCAACCATTTCCTAATATTCACACAACTTACATCACCCGTAAGTAAATTGTGAATCTAATAGAGCTCTGGAATTCATTTCTTGGAATGAAATTATTTTAAGTGAATTCATTATTATTTTTTTTAATTTTTTACTTGAACGTCTCAAAATTTTAATTCCCCTGAACCTGTTTTACATTAAATAAGGCCATTATCCGTAAGTGAAGTAATTTTACTGTAGTAAATTTTGTGGTACTGAGGAGGAAGAAGAAGAAGAAGAAGAGGAGCCGAGACAATCGCGAGAATAATGTCGATAACATATTGCTAATATTACTAAAAGATGACGCCATTTTCAGCGCGAGGCGAGACGAGACGCGTAACTATCGGTGTAAGGATATAAAGTATTGGTTTATTGGATACGGGTATCTATCTATATATCTATATATCTATCTGTAAGCTTGAAGCATGAGGCAGGTGCAGGTGTGGGACATGACAGTTTTACTACCGCATTGTTTTCTGCAGAGGCCCTCAACCAGCCAGCGCTGCAAATTGCGACATCTACCTCCACAAGGATTCACGGAATATGCAACATTTTTCCTCCTCCACTTTGCCACCAACAACAAAAGGAGCCGCGACGGTCGAGTACAGATATCAACAGACAAGAATAAACCATTTTTCGTATCAATTTGGGCGGTAGATATGGAAGAAAAAAACACACACACTTGTCGAAGCCAGCTTAAAAACCCCTCTGATATCCTGGACGTCGGAAAAATGAGGGAAATCGGAATTCCGGAGCTGGAAGTACAAACTGTGATAGACAAGTGACTGGTGACGCAGGGAAGGAAGGAAGGGAGGAGGAGGAGAAAGCGAAAACATTGAAAGACTTGTCAGTCTCCTCCTGCCTCCTCCAAAAGGAAGCCCAGGAGCAATGGTTGACCTCCACGCAGCTTTACTGCATAATAATAATACACAGTCTGCTCTACAGACCCCCTGCAAAAAAAAAAATTGTAAACTATATTGGGGGGGGAATATTAATTAATTAAATTAATAATTGGGTTTAAATAAATATATATATATATATTGTAGCGGATTCCGCGTTCCTCCGCATTCGAGGATTTCTAATTGTTTTAGGGCGCCACGTATTTTTCACAAAAAAAAACACCAAAAGATGATTTTAATAGTTTTAATTCCAATCAGAGCATGAGAAAAAATAATTATATCTGCAGGGCCGTGGTCATTCTCTCTCTCTCTCTCTCTCTCTCTCTCTCTCTCGTCGTCCCGCCGACACACAACCTGCTCCTTCCCCTTACCCCATGACGACTCCCCAAAGTCTCCCCAGACTACATTGTTGGCCCAAGTTGCGTCAGTTCCTCAACAATTGCAACTACTCGCAAGCTGGCCTGCATTGTTAAGTGTAACTATTCATGTTACAATATATACATATACATTTATTAATTGTAAACACCAATAATTTTTTTAATATGAGTCGTGCGCGCGTGTATATATCTATATATATTATGTACAAAACTAATTAATTAAAATGGGATTGTATTAAAGATCTCAGGGGGTATTAATGGGTTTGGGTGTTGACCACACGTGTGTAGCAGATTTTCTTTTTTTTTGTTCGTTGCTTCCTGGACTGATCAAAGCATGGTCCACCACCTCATCACCACAAATCTCCTCTCTCCACCTCCTTTTTTATCACCAGAAATCTGTCCACCAGTCTCCTTCAATATCCATCACGCCATCACCTTGTATCACGTTCTGTTTAACTCAAAAAGTTACTTAATTCACGATTTGCTCTGCTCATGGTTTTATATTGTTTGCATTTTTGAGGTGTCTGTGTGGGAAGAGCTGCTCACCTTTATTAGTTCTGACCTAGGAGGAATGTTATTTTTTTTCCCTGGAAATCGTTCCTTTTCCAGTTCTCGCCTATAAAAGTGAATTCATGTAGTCTTGGACTCTGCTGTACCCGTATGGGTTGGATTACCTCGGACCACGGGTATTGAGATCAAGAGTGGTTCTGCCCGTATGTGACCTTTTGATGGCGATAGTGAGCGAGAAAAAAAGAAACAACGAAGTACAAGGAGACTGTAGGCAGGCAGCGTGTGAGTTCCGAGTCGCGCCCTCGAGCCTTCTCAAGATTGCGTACAATGTCTCGGCGGTGGGAATTTATCTTCCCACCATTGTGAACGGCCTTCATCAAGAGATCAGCTTTATGGAGGCGTGTCTTTATCGCCTTGCATATAAAACTGTTTTCTTTACGAGTGGCCTGCCTCCCTCTCCTCCTCTCTCCCGACAACGCGCTAATGGCTGAAGCCCGCGGGCCTCTCCGACCCGAATGGCCTGTCAGAGTATTGAACCTCATCCCGTGTGATAAATTATCGATCCAGAAGAGAGGGGCCCGACCCCGCCCCCGGCGCCCAACCCCATCTCTCCTCCCCCACCCCTTTCGAGAGGCCTTAATTAAACAGTCCAGCAGCACCTGCTCGCGAAATAAGGGAGGTGCGTGCCGCGGTTCCGACCTGCAACTACTACTGACTTACGCACACAAGCCGTGATCTCGTCTTATCCCATCACTGGACGGACCACCGGCGTCGTCGTCGCCATCGCCGGGTTAATCGCTCTTTAACGGGTCAACCAGGATCACTTTCCGCAGTGAGGTGGTCTTGAGACTATCATCACTGCCACTTTAGACGAATTTTATTATAGTGTGTTCCCTGATTTCCTGAATTTATAGGCCGACGAAAATGTGTGTGATGTAGTAGTGTCCACCCGGAGAGCGAGATGTCGTGGGTTCCATTCCCCATCCTGATGATCTAATTTCAAATTCAGTTTCCTAACCTTCGTGTGGCTGAGCTTCAATTGGAAGAATTCTTGTCATTCCCTCCTATATTTGTGTTTTTATCATGTAAACGACATGATGTGTTCTGTGTTAAATGTTAGTCTAAATGGAAATACGTCAGATTTTCTCTGAGACATGATGTTCATATCTCTGCTAACGTTAGACGTCAGATTATCTCTGAGACATGATGTTCATATCTCTGCTAACGTTAGACGTCAGATTATCTCTGAGACATGATGTTCATGTCTCTGCTAACGTTAGATGTTAGATTATCTCTGAGACATGATGTTCATGTCTCTGCTAACATTAGACGTCAGATTATCTCTGACACATGATGTTCATATCTCTGCTAACGTTAGACGTCAGATTATCTCTGACACATGATGTTCATATCTCTGCTAACGTTAGACGTTAGATTATCTCTGAGACATGATGTTCATGTCTCTGCTAACGTTAGACGTCAGATTATCTCTGACACACGATGTTCATGTCTCTGCTAACGTTAGACGTCAGATTTTCTCTGAGACATGATGTTCATATCTCTGCTAACGTTAGACGTCAGATTTTCTCTGAGACATGATGTTCATATCTCTGCTAACGTTAGACGTCAGATTTTCTCTGAGACATGATGTTCATATCTCTGCTAACGTTAGACGTCAGATTATCTCTGACACACGATGTTCATGTCTCTGCTAACGTTAGACGTCAGATTATCTCTGAGACATGATGTCCATGTCTCTGCTAACGTTAGACGTCAGATTTTCTCTGAGACATGATGTTCATGTCTCTGCTAACGTTAGACGTCAGATTATCTCTGAGACATGATGTTCATATCTCTGCTAACGTTAGACGTCAGATTTACTCTGAGACATGATGTCCATGTCTCTGCTAACATTAGACGTCAGATTATCTCTGAAACATGATGTTCATGTCTCTGTTAACGTTAAGATCAAATTTATCTCGTCAGACTCTTGAGACCAATTCTGGTAGTTGGAGGGAACGTTTCCTGATTCACCTCAAAGCCTGATGCATGATCTGAGCGGACCATGTGTCAACTATTATAACACGTTGGATTTCTTAACTGGCGTGTCGTATGAACCACCTAATTGTTATTTATTAGGAATTATGTAAATTAATTTTTTTTTCTTGATATTTAATGTCTGTGAGTGGTAATTTTCTTCGTCCCCCGTGTCTGAAAGAAACCTCATCTCGAAAGATCCTGGCCTCTCTGAGACCTCAATCAGGCAAGTGATTACTCAAGTCAAATTGGAATAATAGTTGATTTCTTGACATTGGGCTGTTGTTTGTCGCATTCTTCTTCTTTTCCTCCGCGCTCCACGCGAGGATCGATTGAGTAGGAACAGTCTTGATCGATTGGCGGTGCGTGGTGTTAATAAGGTCATGTGCCCTACCTATTAAGGCTTCTCGCCACACCTGGGACGACGGTACAGATCGCTCGTTACCGACACGCAGCGCCAATCTCAAAGAGGACGCGGGACCAATTTGCTTCTGCTTCTTCTTCTTCTTCTGCACTTGACAAAAGCACGCGACATTCCGAACGGCGCTTTTTCTCCAGTACCGAGAATGGACGACGGCGGATGCTGCAATTTGCTCACGCAACTCAGATCATCCAGTATTTGCATTCACACAACTCTCGACGTTGGCTTCATCAAGATGATCTGAACCTTTACTGTCCTTTCAGCTACTCTGTGACTTGACTGAAATGAATTTTTCAAAATGACCATTACTTTTCAAGCTAATACGTTGACCCTTGCAATATTTCAGAGGAATTTCCTTCAGATAAATTCCGCAGTTGATTAATTTAAGAGTTTTTATTCACTGAACGTCAGCTAATTTTGTTTTAAAAAAAAGGGGGGGAGAAAGGAAAAGGTACCTGTGGGTATTGCTTCACCTCAGAGTGACTGCGGGGCTCACCTGATTATATCGGGAATGCCTCGCACTTTCCCTGTTCCGTTTTTGTTTTTTTTAAAAAAAACAAATTTCTCACTTGCCGAGACACCTTCACCTTTTATTATTTTATTGGAGGTATATGTACTGGGGTCGAAGACCTGGGGCATATGAACAAGAGTTTTCCACTGATCGCAGTGGATCAGTCAGGGGCCAACTGCCTCCTAAAACTCTTGGAGACACGGAGAAGGGAATGCTGCGACCCCCACACAACAGCAAACTCGTCTCCCGTCATTCGACCTACCTGATGCCGGTTTTCGATTTCGTTATATTCACACTTACATTACCCGTAAGGAAATTGTCAATCTAATTGAGCTCTGGAATTCATTTCTTGGAATGAAATTATTTTTTCAATTTAATGCGTTTGGATTAATATAGACTAATAATATTTTCGTCTTTTTTAAAAAAAACCTGTTAATGCACTACTTTTTTGGTTTATAATGACATTTTTTATTCCAATTTTTCATGTATATTTACCGTTTTACTGAATGTCGTAACATTAGCATACACTAACAGGTACCTGAATTATGTTGCAACTATGTAAATCTAGTTTGAGAATATTAACTATCGCCTTGTAATGCAATTAGTTATGTAATCGTAAGAAACTTGTCGGTTTAATGTCTCTGGACGCTCAATAACAAATGTAAAATTGCTATCTTAATATTCATTCACCCTAAGTAAATTGTCAATGTAATAGAGCTCTGGAATTCATTTCTTGGAATGAAATTATTTTTTCAATTTAATGCGTTTGGATTAATATAGACTAATAATATTTTCGTCTTTTTTTAAAAAAAACTGTACATGCACTACGTTTTTGGTTTATAATGACAATTCTTATTCCAATTTTTTGTGTATACTTACCGTTTTACTGAATGACGTAACATTAGCATACACTAACAGGTATCTGAATTATGTTGCAACTATGTAAATCTAGTTTGAGAATATTAACTATCGCTTTGTAATGCAATTAGTTATGTAATCGTAAGAAACTTGTTGGTTTAGTGTCTCTGGACGCTCAATAACAAATGTAAAATTGCTATCTTAATATTCATTCACCGTAAGTAAATTGTCAAATTAATTGAGCTCTGGAATTCATTTCTTGGAATGAAATTATTTTTCCAATTTAATGCGTTTGGATTAATATAGACTAATAATATTTTCGTCTTTTTTAAAAGACCTGTTACTGCATTACGTTTTGGTTTATAATAACATTTTTTTATTCCAATTTTTCATATAGAAAAATGTATATTTACCGTTTTTACCGTATTTATCTTTAACGTTTGCATATTCTAACAGGTACCTGAATTAAGTTTCAACTATGTAAATCTAGTTTGAGAACATTAACTATCGCCTTGTAATGCAATTAGTTATGTAATTGTAAGAAACTTGTTGGTTTAGTGTCTTTGGACGCTTAATAACAATTGTAAAATTACTATCTTAATATTCATTCACACTTACGTTACCCGAAGGTAAATTGTCAATCTAATTAAGCTCTGAAATTCATTTCTTGGAATGAAATTATTTTTTCAATTTAATACGTTTGGATTAATATAGACTAATAATATTTTCGTTTTAAAAAAAAAACTTGTTAATACACTACGTTTTTGGTTTATAATGACATTTTTTATTCCAATTTTTCATGTATATTTACCGTTTTACTGAATGTCGTAACATTTACATATTCTAACAGGTACCTGAATTATGTTTCAACTATGTAAATCTAGTTTGAGAATATTAACTATCGCCTTGTAATGCAATTAGTTATGTAATTGTAAGAAACTTGTCGGTTTAGTGTCTCTGGACGCGCAGTAACAAATGTAAAATTGCTATGTTAATATTCATTCACACTTACGTTACCCGAAGGTAAATTGTCAATCTAATAGAGCTTTTAAATTCATTTCTTGGAATGAAATTATTTTTTCAATTTAATACGTTTGGATTAATATAGACTAATAATATTTTCGTCTTTTTTTAAAAAAAAACTGTTAATGCGCTACGTTTTTGGTTTATAATGACATTTTTTATTCCAATTTTTCATGTATATTTACCGTTTTACTGAATGTCGTAACATTAGCATACACTAACAGGTACCTGAATTATGTTTCAACTATGTAAATCTAGTTAGAGAACATTAACTATCGCTTTGTAATGCAATTAGTTATGTAATTGTAAGAAACTTGTCGGTTTAATATCTCTGGACGCTCAATAACAAATGTAAAATTGCTATCTTAATATTCATTCACACTTACATTACCCGAAGGTAAATTGTCAATGTAATATAGAGCTCTGGAATTCATTTCTTGGAATGAAATTATTTTTTCAATTTAATGCGTTTGGATTAATCTTTATTTTTTTAAAAAAAACTGTTAATGCACTACTTTTTTGGTTTATAATGACATTTTTTTATTCCAATTTTTCATGTATATTTACCGTTTTACTGATTGTCGTAACATCAGTATACACTAACAGGTACCTGAATTATGTTTCAACTATGTAAATCTAGTTTGAGAACATTAACTATCGCCTTGTAATGCAATTAGTTATGTAATCGTAAGAAACTTGTCGGTTTAGTGTCTCTGGACGATCGATAACACATGTAAAATTGCTATCGTAATATTTCCCTTTCCGCCATAGCAGGAATAAGACGCTGAATCCGTACGAGTGAATTTTAAGAACCGAATGGTTTCCAGCCCGTTTTAATCTGTAATCCAATTTTTAAGGCTGTGAATCCCCTTAGGCATTGCATGGGCGATGCCATGTTGTAATAATAGCGTTTGCCTAGCAGTGATCTACTAGAACTTCTTCTTCTTTGCTTGTTTCAGGTATGTAATCGCAGTCCTGCCGGCGACGCAGTTTCCGGTTACGTAAGTGGGAATCAATTACAAGGACCTGTGAAAAGTGTACCAATGGACCGGCTGGCTAATTGACTCCCCTTGCACAATACTTTTCAGATATTCGTGTGGCCTTGTACTATTCTGACACGTCACAAGTCGGACAGTTTTCCCCCTTTTTTCTTCTTGACACTCTCACCAAGTGCCATATGCCATACACTTTCCACAGTCTCCTATTTTTTATTGAATTGAATACTATTCCTGTACAAGGAAATTAATTGTGTTGAATTCAGAAACGGAGTAAGAATGATGAAGCGTTTCCCCCCTTGTTATGTTAATGTTAATGGTTGTGCAATCTTCACGGTTGTGTTCAGTCTTATGTATGTATTGTATTTATTAAATCTACAAATGGTGTGGCAGATGCACATAGAACTTAAAAAACAATAATTAATAAACTGGGTCGTAAGGACAATATTTAACCCTATAGTTAAATGTATAATTATATTCAATATAAATAAATAAGGGTGGTGGAATCATATTATACGAAATGATTTTTATTTTTAAAAAAAAGTATAGTATTGTGTTTTTTTCCTGAAAAAAAACACAAAAAAAACTGGAAATATATTTCACTGTAGTATAGTTTTTTTAGAGATTTGGCAGCACTGATGACGTCACTGATCACTGCACTACACTAAACTTAGATTTGAGTCGAAATGTTTTCGGTTTCTGTTAGAGGAAGTTCTCCTAAAACACTCCTGCAGGGGCAGATTGTTCCACCAGTCATTATTAATTGTCCTATTTTAGGGAATGAGTATTTTCTTCCAACGTCTCTGTGTTTGTTTTTTTTGGGTTCCTTGCGCTTGTAATTTAAACAGGTTGATCACTCCTCCTCATTCTATCTCGGATTCCGCTGCCAAGGTGGTTTTTCACCTGCAAAAAGAAGCTCTGTAGAGAAGATGTGTAGTAGCCTAGCTGTTTGTTTCTCTTCTTGTCTGTAGCGTGTCTGTCCCTTCCACACCTAGTCTAGCCCTAGTCGCCCTTTACCTTTTCGTTCCCATCCACATCCATGCCCAGGTCCTATTTGTACGAATTTTTCCGGCCCCTTTCTTTGCCACCCCTTTTCTAAGGATTATTCTATTTTGACCCTATCCTGTACGGATCCCAGGGGCATACAGCCAATGTTTGACCATCTTGTCTCCTCGTTTGGGTTCACAAGATTTATTTGTCTGGTTCAAGTCTGAACCCTTACGTACCTGATATAACCCAAAATTTAGTTGTTGAGAAACCTTTGGGTTTGGTTCATACATCCAATGTTTGACCATCTTGTCTTCTCGTTTGGGTTTACAAGATTTATTAGTCTGGTTCAAGTCTGAACCTTTACGTACCTGATATAACCCAAAATTTAGTTGTTGAGAAACCTTTTGGTTTGGTTCATACATCCAATGTTTGACCATCTTGTCTCCTGGTTTAATTTTACAAGATTTATTCGTCTGGTTCAAGTCTGAACCCTTACGTACCCAAAATTTAGTTGTTGATAAACCATTAGATTTGGTATATACAGCCAATGTTTGGCCATCCTGTCTCCTCGTTTAGTTTCACAAGATTTATTCGTCTGGCTCAAGTCTGAACCTTTACGTACCTGATATAGCCCAAAATTTAGTTGTTGAGAAACCATTGGGTTTGGTACATGCAGCCAATATTTGGCCATCTTGTCTCCTCGTTTAAATTTAGAAGATTTATTTGTCTGGTTCAAGTCTGAGCCTTTACGTACCTGATATAGACCAAAATTCTGTTGTTGAGAAAATCATACAGGCAATGTTTGACCATCTTGTCTCCTCGTTTGAGTTTACAAGATTTATTCGTCTGGTTCAAGTCTGAACCCTTACGTACCTGATATGGCCCAAAATTCAGTTGTTGAGAAACCATTGGGTTTGGTTCATACAGCCAATGTTTGACCATCTTGTCTCCTCGTTTGGTTTCACAAGATTTACTTGTCTGGTTCAAGTCTGAACCCTTACGTACCTGATATGGCCCAAAATTCAGTTGTTGAGAAACCATTGGGTTTGGTTCATACAGCCAATGTTTGACCATCTTGTCTCCTCGTTTGGTTTCACAAGATTTATTCGTCTGGTTCACGTCTGAACCCTTACGTTCCAGACTGTGCACATATGTTAGTTGTTGAGTAATGATTGGGTTTGTCGAATGCAGGCGGATGATCCTGAAAGGTCACACACAATGGTTTGGCGCGCCAATCGCCCTCAGTCTTGTCCCCCCCGAGGTTAGATGTTGGTTTCACGTTACATTTGTCAATTTATCGTGTCTTCTGTCGATGACTTTGTGACCGCAAGGAGGCAGCAGCTGCCTGCATTGCGAGAGAGCGTGATCTGCGGTCACCATCTTGATTTACAACCTCGAGCTTCCGGCGCAGCGACAATCTTCGCTACTGCTCTCTCATATATGAATGACCCTGCAACTATTAAATTAGTTTTCCGCCCCTCCATGACACTGATTATTCAAACGGTTAGGCTCAACATTTGGGGATTAAATGTTGTTTTTCTATGTGAGGAATCCATAAAAAAAATATAAAAACAATTCGTTCGGAAAAACGGATCTGGGCAAACAGTTTATGCTTCAAATACCGCTTAATTTGTTCAGCGTCGAATTAATCGATACACTGAATATTTTAGATATCGAAATGTCTAAACAATGCCAAGCTACGACGCAATGAACTTAGGTAAATGCCACAGATTATTCAAACGGTTAGGCTGAACATTTGGGGATTAAATGTGTTTTTATATGAAGAATCCATAAAAAATATAAAACGATTCGTTCGGAAAACGGATCTGGGCAAAGAGTGTATTTTAAATACCGCTTAATTTGTTCAGAGTCGAATTAATCGATACACTGAATATTTTAGATATCGAAATGTCTAAACAATGTCAAGCTACGACGCAATGAACTTAGGTAAATGCCACAGATTATTCAAAGGGTTAGGCTGAACATTTGGGGATTAAATGTTTTTTTTTGTATGTGAGGAATCCATAAAAAAATATAAAAACAATTCGTTCGGAAAACCCGATCTGGGCAAACAATGTATTCTTCAAATACCGCTTAATTTGTTCAGCGTCGAATTAATCGATACACTGAATATTTTAGATATCGAAATGTCTAAACAATGTCAAGCTACGACGCAATGAACTTAGGTAAATGCCACAGATTATTCAAAGGGTTAGGCTGAACATTTGGGGATTAAATGTTTTTTTTTGTATGTGAGGAATCCATAAAAAAATATATAAAACGATTCGTTCGGAAAACGGATCTGGGCAAAGAGTGTATTTTAAATACCCTTAATTTGTTCATCGTCGAATTAATCGATACACTGAATATTTTAGATATCGAAATGTCTAAACAATGTCAAGCTACGAAGCAATGAACTTAGATCAATGCCACAGATTATTAAAACGGTTAGGCTGAACATTTGGGGATTAAATGTTTTTTTTGCATGCGATGAATGCATAAAAAATATATATAAAACGATTCGTTCGGAAAAAGGATCTGGGCAAAGAGTGTATTTCAAATACGCTTAATTTGTTCAGCAACGAATTAATCGATACACTGAATATTTTAGATATCGAAATGTCAAGCTGCGACGCAATGAAGTTAGGTAAATGCCACAGATTATTCAAACGGTTAGGCTGAACATTTGGGGATTAAATGTTTTTTTTGTATGTGAGGAATCCATAAAAAAAATATAAAACGATTCGTTCGGAAAAAACGGATCTGGGCAAACAGTGTATGCTTCAAATACCGCTTAATTTGTTTCAGCGTCGAATTAATCGATACACTGAATATTTTACATATCGAAATGTCTAAACAATGTCAAGCTACGACGCAACGAACTTGCCCATGTTATTAATACGTAAACCAGATGACACACATAATTATTTAAACCTGTCAGGGTGAAATATTTGGATTATTATATGCTGTCTGATTGGAGAAAAAAAAATAGTAATAAGTTCGGTAAATTAAAAAAAAATTCTGCAATTTGACTATAGCTGAGAACCATCCAGGTGAACCAATCCCTCATAAATTCAAAATGGCCGTCTAGGAGAAGAATAATTATGATAAACACGCTCACAGAAATTTTATACATAAAGATAAAATAATATAAGTTGATACGTTGTCGCGATTGAAAAAAAAAATTTTTTTTTGCGTGTCTGTTTATGGAATAAGTCGACTTGAATAAGACACGGTATAAAGAACCTATTTGTCAGCCTCCCGGACGTTTACCAGTTTCATGGATTCATCCTGCAAGGTGGTTTGTGTTCCAAAGCTGAAGGAGGGAGGATTGCAGGGGAATGCATATTCATGATATTGAAGCCTGGGTTCGAACCTGCGGGCTGTGGAGATGGCTGACTGACTGACTGATGGATGGATGGGTGGCGCCGCACATCTGTTAACGTCCGCCGCTCTAATCGAGGCTGCCCTTTTTGTAACCAATTAGATCCTCCGCGCGCATGCCTAGCCATACCCACCTACATAATTACAACTCCCACTCCGCGGCCCTTTGTAAGCACACACACATCCGTATTTTGTTATTTTTATCGACTTCCCCCCCTCCCCTTACCCTCCCCTTTCCCTCCACCCTCTCTCTCCCTCTTTCTCTTCCTTTTATTTTCACTTCGGACTTTTTCCTTTCTTCACACCTACCTGCCATAAATATGCATTTAACTCGACTGAGATGTATAGACTACGAGGAGCGGCGGCGGCGTGGGGTTAAATCATGTTTCTCTTAGGCCAGCCAGGCCCGGGGAATAAACTCTTATTTCGTGTGGTGTCCTTTACTTCACTTCGCCTCTAATATTTTTTCTTCGACTATTATATTATTACTACCACCTGTGTGTTAATATCAGATTTGAAAAAAATAAATAAAAATTAATGCTGACATAATTTATCATTCCGCGGGGGGCGGGGGTGGTGAGGGGTGCACTCGGTATTTTAACCTCAAAAACCCCCCATAACTTATTCACCGCTTTTCACAAGGTATTATATTTTCCTTTGTAATGAACCATTAAAAGTAACGAAAAAAAATAAAAATAATAGATCATTCTCTTCTACTTTATATTTAATCATTGGCCAAAATTAACATGTTTATTAAAAAAATATTTGAGTGTTCACCACTTGACAAAAAGTCTGAGGTGTAAGTTTGTATATATATGTAGTCACCGTCATTGTAGGAATCTTCACACTTGTGCATGCATGGCCGAAACATTTCGCTTCTCGTCAGGTTACACAAATTTGATTTCGGTTGTACCTCTGAACTCCTCTTGAAAGTTACAGTTTCCTTTCCTTCGAATCCTCAATGATTTTCCCCCCGCTTAATGTAAAAAAAAAATGCTTACACCCACTGCTACTGAGTCAGAAAATCGAAGTAATAAGTTCGAGATCAACTGAGCACAGGAAACAGTTTCCCCTTCTCTCTCTCTTCTCTCCTCTCTCTTCTCTCTCTCTTTGTCTCTCTTCTCTCTTCTCTCTCTCTTTGTCTCTCTTCTCTCTTTGTCTCTCTTCTCTCTCCTCTCTTTGTCTCTCTTCTCTCTCCTCTCTTTGTCTCTCTTCTCTCTCTTCTTCTCTCTCTCTCTTCTCTCTCTTCTTCTCTCTCTTCTCTCTCTTCTCTCTCTCTTCTGACGCTCATCTCTCTCTCTCTTTTCTCTCTCTCTCCTCTCTCTCTTCTTTCTCTCTTCTCTCTCCTCTCTTTTCTCTCTCCTCTCTCTCTTTTCTCTCTCTCCTCTCTCTCTCTCTTTCTCTCTCTCTCTCTCTCTCTCCTCTCTCTCTCTCTTTCTCTTTCTCTTTCTCTCTCTCTTTCTCTCTCTCTCTCTTTCTCTATCTCTCTCTTTCTCTCTCTCTCTCTCTCTCTTCTTTCCCTCCCCTGTTCTTACCCCCCACACACACACGCATACTTCCCTCTAATACTAATTTTACAAGACCCTCGTTGTCTCAAAACGTGGCCTATTAAAAAATATCTGTCCCTTCAAAATCCTCCAAAAATTTGTTTTCTCTTCCCCCCAAACCCCCTCCCACCAATTATGCTTCGAAAAATTTATTCTGGACTGGTATATGAAAATTTTAAAGAATAAGGTTCGCGGAAGGTTTGACGATACATTTTTTTTTCCTTCGCTCGTTTCGAAACTAATATTGAGGGGATTCAACGGTGAATCATCATCATCATCGTCGTCATCGTCTGCTTTAAAGAAATATTCTACATAATGATGCAATTGATGTTAATTGAAAGTGGACGTTGAGTCATTTCGTATTCTGTCCATTATGGATTTTTAGTCACGGCCGTGATTATGTGTGTTTGTTATTTTTATCTGATTCATCCTGTTTCCAATCAGCACGTTTAATTTTATATTGTGAATGTACTTGTCGCTGTGGTGTGAGGTTGTTGTAGTAAGAGTTGGTTTCATAGCTCCTTTAACGAAGCCCCACTTATAAATAGATGTCTGCTCTTAGCGTGAGCTTCCTAATCAGCTGTGTGTGGTATATACTTCTCTCACTTCCATCGCGTTGTGTTTGTTCACAACGGTATATTATATTATGGACCCTCTTGTGTGTGTGTGCTCCACGGTGTCACACTCCACAGGTTGGCTTCTTCTCCATTTACCATTTGTAATCCTCCAGTCTCTTCCTTAATCCCTCCTTGGTCGTCGTTAACCATTTCAAACATTAGTTGTTTCCCCCCACAAGTGATCCTACGCCTATTGGAGGCTTTGAATCATAATAATCAGATAAAATAGACTGATGAAATAATTTGAAGTTATGATTCTTCAGAACCTTACCTTATGTGTGAGTGTGTGTGTGTGTCCTTTTTAAGTTTTGAGTATTTAGTAATAGGTTTCTTTTTTACGTCACATTTATGACCTATTTCAGACTATTTTTTTTAATTTAATGCAATTTTTTTTAAAAAAAAATAGGACAGCGTTTCGGTACGTTTTTTTTGGTACTTTCGTCAGGAGAAATGTTGATGGACATCCTGTAAAAATCATGAAAAGATCATCCTACATAATTCACATATCCACAGGATCTGAAGGAGATACAAATACGTACCGAAACGTTCTTTTTTTTAAAATTTTTTAATTCACATATCCACAGGATAATAATCTGAAGAAGGTGATACAAATACGTACCGAAACGTTCTTTTTTTTAATTATATATTTAAAAAATGAAGTCTTAAATGAGTCATAAAATTTTATTCAAGTGTTAAGCAGTGTTTAAGTACTGGGGAAAAAAATATATTTTAATCAATTATCAGAATTGTTTTAATTTCAAGTGTAAGTTCCCAAATGAGTAATGAAACCATTTAATTATTATTATTATTTACATTGATATTAAATCCAACATCTCTACAAAGCCTTAATACTAAGGCGGTAAGCCGTAGTTATCGTCTTATACTATCTATATGTTTTAATCCTTGCAGTTTTAGTTTGTCACCTAGTTTTCTTCGTTGGGTCGTACCTGTGGTCCTTAATTTATCACTTATTTTTGTTTTTAAAATTAGTGCGCTTTTAACCAAGTCGTGTTAATCATGAAAACATTATCGTACATAATTCGCATATCCACAGGATAATAATCTGAAGGAGATAAAAGTACGTACCGAAACGTTCTTTTTTTTAATTATATTTAAAAAAAATTAAGTCTTAAATGAGTCATAAAATTTTATTAAAGTGTTAAGCAGTGTTGAAGTGTTGAAAAAAAAATATTTTAATCAATTATTGGAATTGTTTTTGCTATGTACGAGGACTAATTAAATAATTTCAAGTGTAAGTTCCCCAAAATGAGTAATAAAACCATTTAATTATTATTATTATTTACATTGATATTAAATCCAACATCTCTACAGTTAATTTAAAGCCTTAGTTATCGTCTTATACTATCTATATGTTTTAATCCTTGCAGTTTTAGTTTGTCACCTAGTTTGTTGATTGGGTCGTACCTTGTGGTCCTTAATTTATCACTTATTTTTGTTTTTGAAATTAGTGCGCTTTTAACCAAGTCGTTTTGTATCCCCGCGTTTTCACGTGTTCGATTCCCATTTTAAGGGTCCAGTTGCTTGGCCCCGGAGTGAATAACATACTGCAAATGAGAAACTTTACTGGACGACCTCAGGGTAACTGTTTTTTTTTTCCGAGACGGTTTTTGTATTTTTTTTATTTTAGGTAAACCGATTCGTTACTACGGCGCTCTCTGGACTGAATTGACAGTATTCAAATAAAATTTTTACTCTGCTTCACCACGAAGCTTTAGTAGTCACTATTTTTAACCTCTGGGTGGAAGGAAGGCTGTTGTATAAAATTATCCCCAGGGGTGTATTGTGAATACTTTTCTGGTGTAGAGAGAGAGAACAAGGGCGATGCTTGTCCGACCTTAGAGCTGAACCTCTGATTTCTAGTCACGCGCGTGTTTATTCATGAAACTCGCCATTTGTTTGAAACAAAATAGTGTTTTCGCTTTACAAACTTTAATATTTCATAAATATATACAGGCTTGGTTGTTTGATTAACAAGAAATCGTACCGCAGAGGATCAGGATGGAATTCATGCTTCACGTCCACACGTCAGTGCGGCTGCTGCACTGACAATTTTATCAAGTCAAGCAGAAGGACTAGGAGAGTCCCTTATGAATCGAGGGAAGGTAAATTTTCAATATCAACAGCAGCGGTCTTTTTCTTTTTTTGATTCGTTTGTTGGCAGACCTGGAGGTCGAGGGAATTGTTCCGTTGACCGCAGTCCTCCTGCACCACTTGAACCGCATTACAAGAGGGGGATGGATGCATCCCCTAACACGCAAACAAATACGGCTTACTTAGCCAGCCACCCTCCCCTAGGACACGGGGCCAAATCATCATCGCGGCCGCGCTCAATTACAGAAATAAATTGCCTTTAGCCGGATCCGTCATATGTTTTAGAGTTAATTTCAAAAGCACATAAATCAAAGGGTTTGGCCTCCCAAGATCGAGCCGCAGCTCATTTGCACACCACCCGGTCTCTCTCTCTCTCTCTCTCTCTCTCTCTCTCTCTCTCTCTCTCTCTCTCTCTCTCTCTGGCAGCCATTATCGCCCTCGTGCTTATCACTCAATTCCTCCTTCCACCTGCTGCCACCTGCGCCTAATTTCATCTTCACGCTGACAATTACGAAAAACCAGCAATAAGAATGCCTGCACCATACAGCACCGCCATCAATCTGGAGAGATGGATAAGGCGAATTTAGTTTGCCCAATATAACACAGAGCAGTCGTTACTTTCATAAATTTCGTAAATCACTGGGTAACGTTGCTATTTATTATTATTTTTTTAAATATTATTGACGGTTGAAATGAAAAATTTAACGTTCATTCCAGAGAACGTCGTAACGAATCGGTTTACCTAAAATGAAAAATTACAAAAACCGTCTCGGAAGGAAAAAACAGTTACCCTGAGGTCGTCCAATAAAGTTTCTCATTTGCAGTATGTTATTCACTCCTGTTGTTTAAGGCGAATTTAGTTTGCCCAATATAACACACAGCTGTCGTTACTTTCACCAATTTCGTAAATCACTCGGTAACGTTGCTATTTATTATTATTTTTATTTAATATTATTGACGGTTGAAATGAAAAATTTAACGTTCATTCCAGAGAACGTCGTAACGAATCGGTTTACCTAAAATTAAAATTATTACAAAAACCGTCTCGGAGAAAAAACAGTTACCCTGAGGTCGTCCAATAAAGTTTCTCATTTGCAGTATGTTATTCACTCCTGTTGTTTAAGGCGAATTTAGTTTGCCCAATATAACACACAGCAGTAGTTAGTTACTTTCACTCGGTAACGTTGCTATATATTATTATTTTTTTAATATTATTGACGGTTGAAATGAAAAATAAACATTTTCGCGGTGAACTGTACCATTTTCTGTACGGAAAGGAAACTCTTCTTCGCAAAATGAGATCATTTTGATTTTCTAAACAGTTGTTTTTCTTTCTTTTTCGGTCTTGGGCAAAAGATATTTTTTTAACATTTTTTGAGGGACTCGATACCCTTTTCCTTTGGTGAAGCTCCGTTTACATCCCCTTCAGTTCTCATTCCACTTCTTTTACAGAATCTTTCCATGGGTTACATACTTTTTACCCTTTTCGTTTGGTGAAGCTCCGTTACATCCCCTTCAGTTCCCATTCCACTCCTTTTACAGAATCTTTCCATGGGTTACATACATACTTTTTGTTATGGAACTCACGTTGTTTCTATGTTGAAGTTGTTTCATCCATTATAATTATAGATGAATATACTTTTAATTATTCTATTTGTTCTCAAAATGTGCTTCTCCAGGTGATATTGTTTCCGTAAATGGACATCTAATTCATTGTACAACAGAAACAGGACTTTAAAAATCGGAACCTCATGGGTCGACATTCAATTTAGTATATATATATATTTTTTTTTTAAAAAAAATATGTGAATTAGGATTAGGAAGTAGAAGGCTTAAGACGTCAAGTAGATCTGAACTAGATTTAGGGAAAAATATCCTCCTTTGTAATGACATAAGTCGAGAAAGTATGATTTGTATAACACAGTAATGCCTTGTTTTAACTGCTTTGCGTGTCGGGAAACTGGTTCGCGAAATGACGCACAAAGGGAGGATAGATATATCACTCGACATGTGTGTGTGTGATAACACTACAAAACAGGAAGTCCCTTTTGTTTACGAGGAAATGGGAAATGGAGAATACATTGAATGATTATTTCCCTAAAACTGTGTTTGAGAATCGACTAATCGCCGGATTAATGGCGTCTGCTGTACATTTACGATGATCAATGGTCTTACAGTTGTTTGTCTGGAGGAACAAAATTAATTATGAGATGGATCGAATCGAGAAGCATTAAAATTGTTTAAGTAGAGGACACGTATGACATCTGCGGAAGCGTACGGGGAGCTTAACAGAGCAAAATCAATTGAAGCATAGCGCCTCTATAGGCTGGAATCTGAAATTCATAGCCATCTACTTAAATAGGAATTCATCCCTTCAAGTTTATATCTCAAGGGAAGTCAGTGAACGTGGGTTAATGTATGGACTTAATTCAGCCCTTTGGATAAATGAGAGATCAGTACAAAAAAAATAATTTTGGTTGTCAATTTACAGAATTTTTTCCGTTTTCCTTCAAATTATTTTCAAAGACTATTTTTTATAAAATTATAATTAATTTTCATTTAGATTCCAATTACTTGATGCTCCATAATTCTTTAGAAATTCCTAACCTTAACGTTTGAAATAATCAGTTGCCAACTTTCCCTAATACAGTTATGACTATTCATATTTAATTAGACTTTTTCCCGTTTTACTTCAAATTAGTATAATAAATAATATATAAAGACCTTGTTTCCAAAGACTATTTTTTATAAAATTATAATATAATTTTCATTTAGATTCAATTATCACGTCCAAATTTGCAGATAATTTTGCCATTTAGTTTTAAAATTCTGTTCATCCTCGTTGTTTCTAATTTTTTTTTGTTGTTGTTTTGCAAGAAACGTCGTAGTTTTATATTATAATAATAATAATAATTATTATTTCTGAAAAGAAATTGCCAATTTTTTTTCTTCAGAATTACGTTTTTACTTTCCTGACGTAGCCATTGATAAAATCAAGAATTTTTAAAATCACTGTAATTTAATGAATCTTTTTTTTTTCTTTGGTAATATAACACTTGTCAGGTCACCAAACCGCTATAGAAAAGTTCTCGGGAAAATTTAATCACTTGGTCATATATGTTTGTGTTTCTAATTATTTTTTTGTTGGAAGAAACGTCGTAGTTTTATATTATTATAATTATTATTATTATTTCTGAAAAGAAATTTGCAAGTTTTTTTTTTCAGAATTACGTTTTTGCTTTCCTGACGTAGCCATTGATAAAATCAAGAATTTTTAAAATCGCTGTAATTTAATGAATCTTTCTTTTTTTTGGGGGTAATATAACACTTGTCAGGTCACCAAACCGCAATAGAAAAGTTCTCGGGAAATTTTCAATCACTTGGCCATATTCATCTGTTTTGTACATCAATCAATCATACGTACATAAATCATGTAATTTTTTTATATAAACGTATGATACAATATATATATTAAAATACATTTTCATTCGTATTTACATACCTGTTAATGTAATAAAAACTGGTGAATTTCCTGATGACTTGTCTTAACGGTTTTTGATGAACTGACAGGTGTTGAATCCAAGAATTTGAGGACTTTTTTTTCTAGTTCTGTTGGTAAAAAAAATTAACCAACCATTCATTACCTTCGTCAATTCGAAATAATGTTATTACCTTTTTTTTCTTCTTAGAATGTTTCCCAAAACGTTTGGAATCGTGTAGTCTTCCCTTTTACATACCTTGCTAATGTAATAAAAACCGGTGAATGTCCTGATGACTTGTCTTAACGGTTTTTGATGAACTGACAAGTGTTGAATCCAAGAATTTGAGAGGAGTTCTTTTTTCTAGTTCTGTTGGGGGAAAAATTAACCAACCATTCATTACCTTCATCAATTCGAAATAATGTTGTTACCTTTTTTTTTCTTCTTAGAATGTTTCCCAAAACGTTTGGAATCGTGTAGTCTTCCCTTTTACATACCTTGCTAATGTAATAAAAACAGGTGATTGTCCTGATGACTTGTCTTAACGGTTTTTGATGAACTGACAAGTGTTGAATCCAAGAATTTGAGGAGCTCTGTTGGTGAAAAATTAACCAACCATTCATTACCTTCATCAATTCGAAATAATGTTGTTATTACCTTTTTTTTTCTTCTTAGAATGTTTCCCAAAACGTTTGGAATCGTGTAGTCTTCCCTTTTACATACCTGTTAATGTAATAAAAACCGGTGAACGTCCTGATGACTTGTCTTAACGGTTTTTGATGAACTGACAGGTGTTGAATCCAAGAATTTGAGGAGCTCTTTTGGTGAAAAATTAACCAACCATTAACCATTACCTTGATCAATTCGAAATAATGTTATTACCTTTTTTTCTTCTTAGAATGTTTCCCAAAACGTTTGGAATCGTGTAGTCTTCAAGGGGAATTTTTCACTGACACGGATCCTGGAAAATTGAGATACGTGGTAAATTTTTTTTTTCGTTTTACAGCTTATGTATAGGTTTTTTTTTAATTGTGAAAGATTATTCGGGGTACTTGTTCCTCCGCACCACGTCACTGCTGGAAAAGTTCTTGAAACGGGACGTTGGCTTCCTCGTGGTGCCCTTGGGAGGATCCTCGAGATACAAAGCGTGGGGGGAGGGAGAGAAATAATATCCGGTATTATTAAACGAGAAACATAAATCCGAAATCGAATCCTGTTTCTGTCTTCCCAAGACAAATTAAAAGGTTTATTTGTTACTGAACGCGTAAAGGAATTATGGAGGTAGTCTGATAAGGACTAACTCGCCAATAAAAACAGCATCGGGGAAAACAACAACAACTACATATCGGCGGCGAGTCTGGCCAAAAACGATGCGTACTTTATAGCTGCTGTGAGGTGGAGGAGGATGAGGAGAGAGGAAAGGGAGGGAGGAGGGAATTTCATTAAGGAAAGCATAAGAGGTATAAACTGGCTGAGTTATGGTGAGGACACCGGATCGAAGAATTTAATTATAGCAGGATTTATACCTGGGGGCGCGTTGATGGTGACCCCGTTGATTTATCGAGGCGCATTTTATTATCCGAATCGAAGGTTTATTACAAGCAAAACAATAACGCGCCACGACCCGCTTTTCACTGCTCCTCATTATCTTTTTTTTCTTTCCCCACTCTCCTCTCTCTCCTCTCCTCTTCTCTTCTTCTCTCTGGCCCAGCGTTGATGACTACGGAACGAATGCGGAACCCTCAGCGGCCCTTCAACGGGCTAGACAGATTTTATTAGCTTTTTCCCCGGGATGTTACACACAGGTGATTCGAATTTCATTTCGCTTTAATTTAATGCTGATGAGTTTTGATAATTACCTTACAAAGTTAATTTGGGACGTGAAGTTCCCCGCGGGATTGTGGGGGGAGAGAGAGCGAAAAGGGTGTTTGCTATAAAATACCGGCAAAAATGACGTTGCGTTCCGTTTCGGGGGTTGGGCGGCGGATGCGGGGTGGAACGTTGTTCGGGTTGGGTTTACTTTCGCAAGTGTTTGACCACCACCACCAGGTCCGTACCTAGGCACTGCACTGAGTAGGGCCCCGTCAAGTTAGTTGCGAGTGACTTAGGGGAACCCTGTAAGGTAGATAAGATAGTTCTTCTGTAGTCAATTAAATTAATTAATTTAAAAGGACTGGTTCATATCAATCAAAAATTAATTAGTCTTTAAACAACCCGATTTTTATTTTTTTCAGTCCCAATTCACATATCATCCTCCTCCTCCTCCTCAGTAGTAGCTTTCGACTATATTGTCATTTTTCAACTAAAAATACAGATACATATTAGCTTTAAAATTTACATTAAATAATAGGGTAAAATAACATAAGATTCACAATTTTCTAATTTTACAGCAGCATTGTAATTCTATTTACAACATTGTAGCAATCTTGCTACGTCATACTTGAGACCCTCCACATATTACTAAAATTAGGCCCAAAGGGTCTTATTCTATTCTTATTCTTTCAAACTGACCTTAACATAGGCTATAAAGATCCTAAATGGCTTGTCATTCGACCAACATATTTGACAAATTATCTAATTAGTTTATACTTACCATTTTTATAATCTAATTTGTATAGATTTTGGTCCAGTTGATTAATGACTATCTTATGTTTTGACAGTACGAAGTTTATTACAATTAAATTTTGGAAAATCTTCGTAAATCGGTCGGATATTGTTTCCTTGGAGGGGGGAAAAAAACAATTAAAATTTTTTTTTGGTTTGATTTTTTTTTTGAGAGCTACCAAAGTCTTTCTAGACGGTTGTTCCCCCTGGTTGTTTATATATGTTGGGAGTAGAGAAGGATTTCTTGTAAATGATGGCCTTTCCTCGTGGTTTCCACAGAATCCTGTGGTCGCTGCCTTCTCTGCCGCAGCCAATACCCTAATGATTCCGGTGAGTTATTAACAGCGTTCTCGCCTTACGAGGTATTGATTGATTGATTGATTTATTCAGTGCATGACCCGAGTTAACTTCAAATTTTAGCAATTATGTCGTTTAAGCTGAACAAGGTGGGCTCAGGTCCTAGTGCCCTGTTTGCGACGCAGCTGCGTCGTTTTGCTGCTGACCCCCCCAAAAAGAAAATATTTTTGACCTGGAAGCTGATATTCAATATAAATTCATTGATTTTATTGCCTAATAAAGTTAAGAGTAAATTATATTTGCTGCTAGCCGAATCGCTAAGATTCCAGGAGCTAATGGTATGGGTTTAGATTTTTTTATCATGGGTTATGATTGTTTTAACCCTTATTGCTAAGGTTCCAGGAGGTAATGGTATGGGTTTATCATGGGTTATGATTGTTTTAAGCCGAATTGCCATTTTTAACCAATTCTTACAGAATTGTATTACATAATTTTTTTTGGCTGAGTTTGCGACGGATGATGAACCTAAATTTTGGAAGCCCTATAAAAAAAATAATTATAATCTATTGGCTGAATAAAAAAATCGCCCGTGTGGCGTCACTACGGTATATATAGAGTCCGTTGATCTATATCATACTACTTGTTATTATATATATATATATGTTTTAATTAACCTGATACTGTAATGTATGTATATATTTATATATGCGTCAGGAAATTGCATTATCAGGCTAATTAAAACGATGAGGACAGCAGAGAGAGAGAAGAGAAAGGGAAGAGAGAGAAGAGACAAGAGAGAGAGAAGAGACAAGAGAGAGAGGAGACAAGAGAGAGAGAGACAAAAGAGAGAGAGAAGAGACAAGAGAGAGAGAGAAGAGACAGAGAGAGAGAAGAGACAAGAGAGAGAGAAGAGACAAGAGAGAGAGAAGAGACAAGAGAGAGAGAAGAGACAAGAGAGAGAGAGAAGAGACAAGAGAGAGAGAGAAGAGACAAGAGAGAGAGAGAAGAGACAAGAGAGAGAGAAGAGAGAGAAGAGACAAGAGAGAGAGAAGAGACAAAAGAGAGAGAGAAGAGACAAAAGAGAGAGAGAAGAGACAAAAGAGAGAGAGAAGAGACAAAAGAGAGAGAGAAGAGACAAAAGAGAGAGAGAAGAGGGAGAAGAGACAAAAGAGAGAGAGAAGAGGGAGAAGAGACAAAAGAGAGAGAGAAGAGACAAGAGAGAGAGAAGAGACAAAAGAGAGAGAGAAGAGAGAGAGAAGAGACAAAAGAGAGAGAGAAGAGACAAAAGAGAGAGAGAAGAGACGAGAGAGAGAAGTGACAAGAGAGAGAGAGAGAATGTTGGTGACTTACCTGAAGTTCACAGGTGGCAGGCACCAATTTAGTGGTTTAGGGTTTGAGATTCTTGAATTTTCTGGAAATGGTTTTTGGAGGTATCATCAAGAAGGTTAAGAAATGGTTTTTGGAGGTATCATCAGAAGGTTAACAAAGCATTTCCATAAAATTCAAGAATCTGAAACCCTGAACCACTACATTGGTGCCTGCCACCTGTGAACTTCAGGTAAGTCACCAACTTTACCTCTGTCTCTCTCTTTCTCTCTTTGCTGTCCTTATCAATAAATATATATATGTCTGTGTGTGTTTACATCTGCTTCGGTGTTTTAGTTTTAAATAACACTAGGTATTATTATTATTATTCTGATGATGATGATGATAATGTTGGTATTATCGCTGTGGAAGTGACTGTCACGTGAGAGAGAGGATATCGCAGCCAGCCTCCTCAGGACCTGTTCTCTCCGGATTTGTACAAACACTTAGCGGTTCCTTCAGGAATTTTTCCGAGGCAGATTCACTCACGCCCACGGTGGGTCGGCGTATTAATTAATCAATGGAAGGGCCTCGACCGCCCTTCCTCATGCCGTCCGACTGTTTATTATATCTCGGGACTTTATGCCCAGGCCCAGGAAGGAACTGGTTTCCCCTTTTGCGTGACGTTGGTCCAAACTGTTTTTCCTCGAATCCGAAACGAGTTTCACACACACAGGCAGGCAGCGAGTCTCGGTGCCCCAATAACCGCTGCCAGATCATCAAAAATATTATTTGATGATAATCCTATACTGAAGGATCATGAACAGGCTGCCAATTAGAGTAAAAAATCCTCTAACTGTAGTTTTCCTTTTCAACACCGTACTGATGGCAATTCCTTCCAACATTATACAATTCCAGATCTAAAAAAATCTAATTTTAATATCATTAAAGCTGCGACCAGGCAATCAACTTCTTTGTAATTTGAAAACACTTGACGAAAATCAAGTTATAATGAAAGCAAACCCCTTTTTTTTCTAAAAAAAACCAGCCATTATTTGAATGCGGCTTACAAAAAGACTTTTTTTTAAAAAAAAGAAGAAAAATAGGGGTTTTCTCTCATTGGAGGTAAATTGAAGGAGAAGAATACAGTCATTTTAATACTGATTGAATATAATACAAGTGAGCGCTAAAAACCCTGGAAAAAAATAATAATGAAGTGCAGCAACATACCACAACAAATAAGTAAGAAGATGAATACAGAAGCAAAAACATGTCATGGTTAGGAAGAGAGAAACTATAGAATATGGCTTTTAAAAAAATTGTTCAATTAAAGACTGGTTTTTTTTAAAAAAAAATAGGGATTTCTTTCATTTGGAGCTTGATTTAAAGAGAACAATACAGTCATTTTTAATACTGATTGAATACGAATACAGGTGAAAAAATAATAATGAAGTGCAGCAACATAACAGAATAAGTAAGAAGATGAATTCAGAAGCAAACATGTCATGGTTAGGAAGAGAGAAACTATAGAATATATGGCTTTAAAAAAATTGTTCAATTAAAGACTGATTTTTTGAAAAAAAAATATAGGGTTTTCTTTTCATTTGGAGCTTGATTTAAACAGAAGAATACAGTCATTTTAATACTGATTGAATAAAATACAGGTGAGCCACTATAAATCCTGGAAAAAATAATAATAATGAAGTGCAGCAACATAAAAAGAACGAATAAGTAAGAAGATGAATGCAGAAGCAAAAAAATGTCACGGTTATAAAGAGAGAAACTATAGAATATATGGCTTTAAAAAAATTGTTCAATTAAAAACTGTTTTTTTTAAAAAAAATAAATAAATATAGGGATTTCTGTTCATTGGAACTTGATTTAGAGAAAAGAATAGTCATTTTAATACTGATTAAAAGAGTTGGCGACATTCAGTACTATATTTTAAACACATGCAAAGAAAGAAGATGCACTTCGGGACAAATTACCAGAACCGTGCCCAAAAAATGGGGATTTCTAAAACAACTTCTGTGAAGGAATTTTTTATAAAGATTTGTTTAATCTCATATTTGCACACGGAAAAAAAATCTATATTCATCATGGCGGGCCAAAAATTTTATAGTTAAAGGAATGAAGTTGACTGAGGACTGTGCAAAGTAGTTTTATTACCCCTTAATACACTGTAAAAAAGTAGAATACTTCTCAAAGATTATTTTTAAGGGTCGTGAAGCGTAAGAATATTTTTAAACATGGAGACGGAAATTTTTTTAAAAATTAATAACAGTTGTCCTTATAGTTTGTAATGGTAGAACAAGAAGGTGATGACAACAACCATTATCATCATCAGTTTCACTTAGATTGTCCCGTGTTTCAGGAGTAATAAATTAAAAATTTTTTTTAAAAAAAAATTAAGGGTCGAATTATTTCACCGAGAGCGGCGGGGAAAAAAAATTTCTTGCTTTAAGCAAAACATTTATTTTAAAATTTTTGAAACTCCAAAAAAAATGTCCGGGTGCAACTCGTAATGATATTAATCTACATTTATTTTAAATTTTTGAACTCAAAAAAAAATTGTCCGCGTGCAACTCATGATGATATTAATCTACATTTATTTTTAAATTTTTGAAACTGCAAAAAAAATGTCCGCGTGCAACTCATGATGATATTAATCTACATTTATTTTAAATTTTTCAACTCAAAAAAAAATGTCCTCGTTCAACTCGTGATGATATTAATCTACATTTATTTTAAATTTTTGAACTCAAAAAAAATGATGTCCTCGTGCAACTCATGATAATATTAATCTACATTTATTTTAAATTTTTCAACTCAATAAAAATGTCCTCGTGCAACTCGTGATGATATTAATCTACATTTATTTTTAAAAAAAATGTCCGCGTGTAAGTCATTAAAGGAATGGAGTTGACTGAGGACTGTGCAAAGTGGTTTTATTACCCCTTAATACAATCGTAAAGAGTAGAATATTTCTCAAAGATTATTTTTAAGGGTCGTGAAGCGTAAGAATATTTTTAAATGGAGACGGGAAAATTTTTTTAAAATTAATAAAAGTTGTCCTTATAATTTGTAATGGTAGAAGAGGATGATGACTTAGATCGTCCCACGTTTCAGGAGTAATAAATTAAATTTTTTAAAAAAAATTAAGAGTCAAATTATTTCACCGAGAGCGGCGGGAAAATAAATTTTTCTTTTTGTTACGTGAAAATATGTCACGCTGCTGCTGCTGTCAAAATTCCCACGTTGTCCACGTGACCCTCAGTTGTTACGTTGCAAAGCAAACGAAATTTCTCACAATTAAGGAGGAAGGAAGGAACCGCATGGTGCTGTAAGGAGGAGCCGTTAGGAACCTAATTATCAGGGGGGTCAGAAATGCAGAACGCTTGACCAAACAAACAGGGCATTGGGAGGTGTCGATGCGTGTTTTTCAGGGGCGTACTCTTGTTGTTTTTTTTCTCTTTCTCCCCCTCCCCTTCACGAGCTACTGAAGAGAGGCTGCAGATGTTTTCCCCCATGTTGGTACCTGCTCTCACACACTTGCGTGAATATTGCCCGGCTTATTTATTTACCGTTGGCACACTTCCACACGTTTTCATACCTGGAAATCTTGATTCTTTAACCCCGCAGAAGACCTGCGATGTTATTTTTACCTGAATACATTTACAGACCTCTGGCATTTTAATAACTTACTCCTTTTTTTCCCCCACAACGCCCCATATTTTACCGGCAAATACAAAGGACCTCCATGTACAATTAGGTAGTCACCTATAGCTTCAGAAGAATTAAAAGGGATGACTTTGAAATGTGCGTGGAAATTGTTTAGAAAAAAAAATAAAATAAAAAATTCGGAACTCATACAAGAAAATCCAGATGTACGAAACCGATCCCGAAACAAATAATAATAGTAGGAGGTGGAACATCAATTCCAAAATATCAACTAACTATGATGATGATGATGATGATATTATATGGCTTTATACGACTCCTGAAACGAGTTTTATGTGAAAATTGGATTGCATAGGAATTTCTAAAAGGAATTCTGGAAGCAAATCTGTAGAATCTATACGAAAAAAAAAATATTTTCCCTACCTTATCAAAATCCTACAATATCAGTTGACACAGAAGAATTTCAAACACAATTTTTTTTTGTCAGGGACACGAGTAAAAAATTTCACTCTTTAGGTAAAACATTTATTTTTAAAATTTTTGAAACTCCAAAAAAAATGGCCGCGTGCAACTCATGATGATATTACAAAAAAAAATGTCCCCGTGCAACTCGTGATGATATTAATCCAGTGAAAAATGATTAAATTTACGACTTATGCATTTATTTATAATCAGAGTTTTTTTTAAATTTTAATTATATTAATTTTATTAATAGTAAGCTGTTTAATTGTATTCGCACCTTCTTTATTCTCTCTAATCTCGACTAATTAATCGATACATGCCTTTCGTGTTTCCTTTCCAATTAACCAGTCTTTCTTTTCCAGACTGAATTAAAATATGGATAAATCTTTCCAGATTTGACGAAATTTCCCCCCTTTAAATTTATGTTTCTCAACTAATATGGATTTAAAGCTATGATGATTATTCAGGTTAGCACTAAAAAAAATTTTTTTACGACTCCTGAAACGAGTTTTATGTGAAAATTGGATTGCATAGGAATTCCTAAAAGGAATTCTGGAAGCAAATCTGTAGAATCTATACGAAAAAAAAAATATTTTCCCTACCTTATCAAAATCCTACAATATCAGTTGACACAGAAGAATTTCAAACACAATTTTTTGGTCAGGGACACGAGTAAAAAATTTCTTACTTTAGGCAAAACATTTATTTTTAAAATTTTTGAAACTCCAAAAAAAGAATTGTCCGCGTGCAACTCATGATGATATTAATCTACATTTATTTTAAATTTTTGAACTCTAGAACTCTAGAATATTTTTTTCAAAAATTTTGTTCGAAAGTTCCTGTTGCTAAAGAAGGTATGCTGTGAAGTTAAAATTAAATTTTAATGTAATTAGAAGTAAAATTCGCTGCGTACGTTGCTAGGATTAAACTAACTGTTACAACGGATACAGCTAGAATAATTTTTTCAAAAAAATTTGGTTCGAAAGTTCCTATAGTTGCTATAGAAGGTATGCTGTTAAGTTAAAATAAAATTTTAATGTAATTAAAAGTAAAATTCGGTACGTACGTTGCTAGGATTAAACTAACTGTTACAACGGATACAGCTAGAATAATTTTTTCAAAAAATTTGGTTCGAAAGTTCCTATAGTTGCTATAGAAGGTATGCTGTGAAGTTAAAATTAAATTTTAATGTTTTTAATTAGAAGTACGTTGCTAGGATTGTTGATTATTAGACGAGCTGGATCTATTATCTACGTCCACGTCTAACAACAATAAATTACACTGGCTAGCTCATTTGGCAGAGCGTAAGACTCTTGATCTCAGGATCGTGGGTTCGGGCGCCCGCCACACGTTGAGCGCCAAAAAAGATATGTAAAGAAGTTTTTTATTTTTAACGACCTTATCCAATCAATATGTATTGTATATTATTTTTCTTTTTGATGAAAATTCATCTCTGGGGTCCTTTGCCAGGCGGTGCAATAATATATTATTTGGGGTTTTTTGTGAATTATTTCAGACGCCAAAATAGCACAATCAAACAATATATTTTTTTATATATATATACATTAACTTGTAGAAATCAGGAAAAAAAGAACACTAGTTACCAAGATCGTACTCACCAAAGACCTTTGATAACCCGGTACCCGTCTGCGCCTTCTCCCTTTTCTTTTCCACGTAGGTGTAATGCAATTAGTACATTACAACGTATGGTGTTATTAATTTGTAAGTTGCTCTATATAAATTTAAAACATTTTACATTTAATACCATTTGGAATGGGGGGTTATTTTCTAAAAAAAATATATATGGTTTTGAGAATTAGTGGGGGAAATCTTATACAGTTTGAAACGTCTAAGGTGGCATGAATGGGAATGTATTGTAAATGTAAGAGTTTTTTTTTTCAACTGCGAATGGACTTTTTTTCCTTCCCCAGTAATCTAACCAGTTGAGTTGTTCTCCTGTTTTCCATTATATTTGATGATAGCCGCCCACGTGAAGGAACGTTTCGGATTTAATGATGAGGTCTGGCAGTATCCGCCGGACCCTGTTTTCCTCTGATGAAGCTCTCACCTGGTCCTCGCCATGTGGAATAAGCCATTGTGAGAGTTCTCCCAAATCCCCGGCTCAAAGGCTCGCCCAATCTCGAGGAATCCCCCATAAGCCGCGGACGATTAATAGAGGGCCTTTGTGGGACGGGACGAAACTCCGCTCATCGTCACTTTGATTTCCTCGCAAGGACCGACACACAATTCCCTCCCAGGGAATGAAACGAGCGTACCAACTTCCCAGGGCTATAAAAGACCCTTTGCGAATGGTCACTGGTCTATTTAATTGAGAAAGAATTAGGGTCTGCTATAAACTAAATTATTTGTTCGAATGAATCGGGAAAGACTCTGCAAATTGCACCTTACAAAAACCTTTTAACCAGTATTCGTTTCGCCTTTATATCTGAACCGACTCCAGTTTTCCTTGCACGAGTTCACTCTTCAATGATATGTAAATGGGAGTTTTACTCAACGCGATACTCTTTTCATTTAAGCTAATGGTATTAGAGACGGAAAAAAGGGGGGGCGTGACTAGTTGTATCGCCGTGCGCCACAGGTCCATGATGTTTCTGACGAGTAATTACGGTACTAATGACTTCCATTTATATACATCGGTGCGTAAGTAATACGGCTGTCCGTGATTAGACTCCGACTGAGGGACCCAACCGAAAGAAAGCATTTTCACGGTCACCGGGTCTGGTTATCAGATCTCCGGGAAATTTGGCACACAAAATTCATCCACGACTTTCATGGTCTACGATCTGGTTTGGTTTGGTTTGCTTGCAGTAGTAACTTAATTTTTTCGACTGCGCTAAGGTGCACCTCAGCACCCAAAATCATCCACTACTTTCATGGTCTACGATCTGGTTTGGTTTGCAGTAGTAACTTAATTTTTAACTGTGCTAAGGTGCACCTTGGCACCCAAAATCATCCACGTCTTTCATGGTCTACGATCTGGTTTGGTTTGGTTTGCAGTAGTAACTTAATTTTTAACTGTGCTAAGGTGCACCTTGGCACCCAAAATCATCCACTACTTTCATGGTCTACGATCTGGTTTGGTTTGGTTTGCAGTAGTAACTTAATTTTCGACTGCGCTAAGGTGCACCTTGGCACCCAAAATCATCCACTACTTTCATGGTCTACGATCTGGTTTGGTTTGCAGTAGTAACTTAATTTTTAACTGTGCTAAGGTGCACCTTGGCACCCAAAATCATCCACGTCTTTCATGGTCTACGATCTGGTTTGGTTTGCAGTAGTAACTTAATTTTTAACTGTGCTAAGGTGCACCTTGGCACCCAAAATCATCCACTACTTTCATGGTCTACGATCTGGTTTGGTTTGCTTGCAGTAGTAACTTAATTTTCAACTGGGTCTGGGGGGGGGGGGACGCAGCGTTTATCATCCCTCAACCAAATTGAGGGTGACAAATAGTTCTTCCCAGGCGTCAGAAAGAATTCATCGAGAGGCCATCACAATGGGCTAAAGTGGAACCCGATATTGGTTCGAGTCATTAATCTAACAAAATAAAAAAATTTAACCGGGGGGTGTGTGTTTCTTCGTTTAAATTGGTTCTGTAAACAGGGAAGTGTTGTTCAGGGCTCTGGGAGGTTCCAGGATTCTGACAACCCAACTGATTTTTTGAGGACGAGATCTGGTATTAATTATCATAAAATTTGTGGCGGAACGGACTCTCTTAATAGATTAATTTTCTTTCGATTTGATTATCCTTCGTACAAAGTATAAAAATCATCTGACTTGCGGTATAATTATGACCTATTGTAAATTAGAATATTTCTTGTACTATATGTAATTTATCTTTATAATTGCCTATTATTGTTACGTCAAGTCTTCACACCTAAAATTATTATAATTATTTTTATGTATCCTAAATTACAAATTTTAACAGTTTCTGAGCCTGTATTTTATAAATTCGATTTTTTAAATCCATATGAAAATATGTTCCAATACTGGGCGAAAACGCAACATCGTCATCATTTATTATTATTAAATATAATTTTTGAAAGCCTCTATTTTTTAAATTCAATGGTTTCTTATAATGATCAACAAATTCTGACTGTGTATTGGACCTGGATGGAATAAGGCGTTGTCTGTAGTTGTATTGTTTTTTTTTGTTTGAAGTGTCAGGCTTTTATTGAATCCTACGAGTGTCACATATGACAAATTTAATAGAAACAAGTTCTCTCTCTCCTTCCTCTCTCTTCTCTCTCTCTTCCTCTCTTCTATCTTCTCTCTCTTCTCTCCATCTCTTCCTCTCTTCTATCTTCTCTCTCTTCTCTCTCTCTCTTGTCTCTTCTCCTCTCTCTTCTCCTCTCTCTTCTCCTCTCTCTTCTCCTCTCTCCTCTCTCTCTTCTCTCTCTCTTCTCTCTCTCTTCTCTCTCTCTTCCTCTCTCTCTTCTCTCTCTCTCTCCTCTCTCTCCTCTCTCTTCCTCTCTCTCTTCCTCTCTCTCTTCCTCTCTCTCTTCCTCTCTCTCTTCCTCTCTCTCTTCTCTCTCTCTCTTCTTCTCTCTCTTCTCCTCTCTCTTCTCCTCTCTCTCTTCTCTTGTCTCTCTCTTCTTCTCTCTCTTCTCTCTCTCTGGATGAAGCCTACCAAAACCACCGGAGTGTCACGCCTTGGATGGCAAATTTCACAGTCATCGTGTGATCAACATTGGTTTTTCCCGGAATGGAGCGTAACCGACTGAGCGTTCCAGGTTCCCCGCTGTTCCGCTCGACGGCCATTAACCGAGACGAGAAAATAGACGAAAGCGAAAAGGGGGGAAAATATGGGATAGATCCAAGAATTTCCCGTCGGTGTTGTTGTCTGCCGTTCAGACACGCGACGACCGGCAAATGTGGCAGAAAGAGATGAGATGAGGAGCCTCTTTACGGCTTGGTTCGTGGAAGGATCGTCGTGACCGTCTGTTCCGGTGGCTCTGCGTCCAATTCGCCATTAACCTCGCTGACTTCTTCCCGACGACGACGGCGACGGCAGCGACATGCGGGGGGGAAACAAGGAAACTATCGCCCGCCACTTCCGCCCGATAAGCGGCAATTTTTATTGCCTGCGCACTCTGCGCCAAGGGGACATTGCCTTGTAATTATAAAAATGGGTGACGACTTAATGCTTACGGCGCCCGCATGGTGCCCGGCCATTAATCAACGGATGCGCTCGACGAGTTTATCACGTGTGTTCGCACACACACACACACGGCAATACTATCCGGGAATAAAAAGCTGTATCAACACAGAGCCAGCTATGGCCGCGCAGAGGACACCAGCAGGTTAAATGATGCCATTAATAACGGAGGTAAAGTAATCAAGGGAGACGTACAGAACTGGCCAAAAGTGTCCGCCGCCGCCGCCTCCGGGCCTGCTCATCAATCACCCAATCGACCATCCGACCAACCAACTCCTCGCTCGCTGGCGTAATTATGCAAATCTCTACTTTATTAAAAGGACGTGGCCAATGTTCCGCAAAGTCTCGTGTAACCAGTCATCGGAACTGGACCGTGGATGTATGAATTCAAACCCACGGAAAGAAGTGAATTTTATATATAAGAGAAGAAAACCTTCCCAAAATGAGAACCAGATGGAAAACAATAGCAACTGTGCCATTGAGCCGAGACGCGAACGTGTTGGATCGGGAACTGAACCCGGGATTACAATCAAATTACGTCAACATCTTCCCCCGGGAAAGCAGTTCCCCAATTTCTGTATGTAACCGAAGTACGTTTCGTGATCGAAAAAGTACATTCTGTTTAGGCTGACCGGCTTCTTTTCCGGTAATTTCTTTTCAACAGTTGGCATTTCTTATGTGGTGGTGGTGCTGCCAACATGCAAAACGTCTCCTCCTCGATAAGCCGATGCAGGAATCATCCTTACATTTCATAGGACTGAGACTGATGAAAGCAAAAAAAAAAAAGACCAGAAATCACGTCCTTCACATGACCCGCACTCAAATTCTCTTCAAACTTGCGCCTGGAAATAAAGATTCCTCAATTTAAAGGAACCTTTATAATCGCAGTAAATCTTATACCAATATGGAACTTCGCTTTTCCTTTTTTTGTTGGCTGATGTATTAAAACTGAGAGGCACTGTGGAATAACAGGAACTTTATTTTCTCGGTTTAATTCATACTTGCAGAATAGAATGCAAAGAGTAGTATTTTAAAAAGGACTCGTGCACAGGTGAAATACCATAAATCAGATTGGGGAAATGATTAAAAACTGAAAGGGGTTGGGTGTCCCACAGGGATCAGTATTAGGGCCATTATTATATTTATTCCTTATACCTTTTAATGATCTTCCTAATACCATAGATTCAACTTCTAAAGCTAGACGATACTAGTTGTAATAGTAAAAAGTAACAAAAACACACTAGAAAGCTTAGGCAAGTAACCTGCTAACATGGTTTAATGTGAACAGGACTAACAAATAACTGTGACAAAAAAACACATTTCATGCAATTACATACACAACACAACACAACTTTACAATCTATAACATTTAAATACGACAACAAAAAATGAAACTTCCTCTGTTAAATTCTTACGTCTCTTAGTAAATAAAATAAATTAAATTGGACTGATGATGAGATTAATCAATTACTTGAGAAACTCTCGTGCACAGGTGAAATACCATAAATCAGATTGGGGAATTATTAAAAACTGAGCGGTGTCCCACAGGGATCAGTATTAGGGCCACTATTATTCCTTTTATATATAAATATAAATGATCTTCCTAATACCAAAGCTCAGCTCAGGCATAAAATTTAACAATTCATGTCATTTACTTCCTTGAGGAATTCTCAAAAGGGAGACGAAACGTCGGTATTATGTTAATTTATCAGTAATAAATTTTATATGCCGTCTTTTTAATTTATATTCCGTAATCCCCCTGCAGAGAAGTAAGGCTTTGGTGTCGGAATTTCCTCGTAGACCACGTCAATTAACGGTAATAATCTTAAAAAAATGAGTTCTTTATCGAAAGACAACACAAGTTTCCCTGTAAAAAAATTATTAAATTATATTTTCAATTGCCTATTAACCCCGCTTCCCCCCTCCCTCCAAATTTCTGATTTGAAATTCTGAAAACGAATAGAATTTCCCATTACGAATGACAAATATGACAGTTTGTTCATATCTACCGTCATTTTTTTGGGGGGGTTTTCATCCCTCCGACAACCAACCAAACGACGGTACACCTTTTTTTATTTAAATACTACACGTAGTAATTTTTATTGAGACTTGTAATTTATTATACAATTTTTTTAGTATGAAAAACAATTAAAAAAAATTTTTTTTTTCAAATTTATCTGGACGTTCTCTTTCTCAAGAAAAGAATTTGGGAACAGAGAACCATTTTTCAAGCAAAGATCTTCAGTAAAGACCTTTCACTTTTAAATGCTACAGCGACCCACAGAATATATTTAAATTCAGAGTTATATTATTTTTAAATTTTAAAAAATTTTAGCACCTGGACGGCCGATAATTAAATGAACCTCTTTTTTCACGTTAGTGTAGTGGAAATACTACTACTACTACCTGATAAATTTTTTTTATTTTGAAACCAAATTACGCTTTCATGTTGGGTGATGTGTGGACCAAAATATTTTTACGGCACACTAATTTGTCGTTAGATTTAAATTTCAGTTTGTCTAAAGTGTGTTTAGTCGTTACAGCAGGAACCTTTACAGTAGAGTATTAAACTCTATCGGGATGTTTCTTGTCGCCCTTTTAATATGCAACGACACTTAATTCAGGCTTAATGAAACCGGTTTGTTAATACCCGCATCCTCGTTAACAGCTCATGGGAATGTGGTTTGAAAAGGAAATAACAGTCGGAAAAGGACGTAGAGAGAAATATATGCATCCTCAGGGCCTACGACAAACATTTCCTGATTGGTTTCAAAAAATTTGGAAGAAGTAATTAATTAGCCAATGGCGGCGGCCGCAAAGTACAACTATAGGAGGGAAAAGCGATGACCTCGCCTGTCAACTGCGAAAATAATTTACCGAGGGCCGAGTAATCAATTGATGAATATGAAAAACCATTGTTTTCCATTTGTGGATTTTCCTAATGGGTTTGTGCTTAATCTTTTTTTTCTTCTTTAAAAGAAAATGTTTCGGTATATGCGCTTCATTATCTCTTACGATTCTACTTGCTAATTCGCGTTCGTTCGTTCTGTCTGGTTTCCCATCTCACAGGTGTTTTTTTCTTCTTCTTCTTCTGGGTTTTGTACAGGAATGTTCTCAACGTCTCCCGATATTTTTTTGTGTGTCTCTTATTTCGCCCGGTGATTTTTATTTTATATTAAAATTGACCATTTCATCTGATTCCAGCCGCGATCCCGGCGTTGCCCGGGAATAAATTTACTATATTACCCCGAAACGAAACGGTATTTTATTCCACTGTAATCTTTCGTCAGCAGGTAGATTAAACCATCACTGAGGGTGTCAATTTTTTGTTGTTGTAAAAATTTACCTTTTCACGCCTCGCCCCCCTCCCCCCTATTTTATGCCGTCATACACAGCAACGACTCCGTATCTTAATCGTGTCAAAAAATCTACTGATACCTTAAATGGAAAAACACGCATACACATATATACATACAGAAAAATACACAGATACAGTTAATTAACCAAATCCCTCTTTTTTAATTTTGCCCTAAAAAAACCGAAACAACAGGTAAAGATAAAGCTGAATTCAGTGAAAAAAATATAAAAAAAAGTACTGTATCATTTATGTATCGATTTTCATTCTTATATCGAAACTTCAAGGTAAACATTATATATTTATAAATTTTTTAGAACTATGTTAAATTGTTAGTTATGTTTACACGCGTACCACAAAAAGTTTTTATCGTATTGGAATTAAAAAAAAAAGAATATCTAATGTAAATTTTGGCGTTTTCGATATATATATATATTTTTTAAATACGTTAAAACCGATAAATTTTAATGCAAAACAGAATTTTTTCTTTTAGGACTGTTAACATTGCGAAGGAATTCAGTAATTAACTGTATAAAATAATTTTGACAGTCTTCCCTTGAGGGATGTTTCATAAAATAATGCGTGCAGATCGGTTCGAATTTTAACCCCATGATGCGGTGTGATTGCGTTTTAAGTGTTGCTGCTTTCGTATCTTATTCGCATGGACCTCCGTAGGATAAATCTGAAAAAAAAATAAATGGGTAGTTAAGTTAAAGCGTGTTTGGGCGTTATGCAAATGTCAGCCAACTTTCTTCCCGCTTTTCGCCACTAGTGTTTTTTTCCCCCCCACTAAGCAACACGGATTCTCGGTAAATTCTCCGTGATAATTGCTGGGTGTTTGTTTTTTTTTTTATCTCAAGATTGGCAGCCGTTATTTCATTTGCATTTACCGCGAAAGAAATGTAACGTGCGGAATGTGTGTAACACCCAAACTCTTATGGGATGAATACAACAGATGGGATTTTTTTTCCCCTTATCTATTTTAGTATGTTTGTAAATTAAGAATCAATAACTGGATCTTACCCACGTTCAAGCTGTTAACATAATTAAAATACAGTAACAGACGAACAGAAGAGCTTTCAACGTATGTACTTCTTATTTTTTACATATTATAAGACTGTTTCAGTTTCAATTTTCCCCTGAATAATGTAATTCAAGCTAAAATATTTTTAAAGCATTAAAAGACCTTCCCTAGACTCGAAAATCGTGCTATAGTCCTATTAACTGACGAAGTCTACAAATGTGAACGAAACGTCGTTATTACATAAAATTAATTTAAAAAATTTTTGCTGACAAATTGTATTTAGCTATACTCGATAGTCGGGGTTATTGATATATTGAACAAGAATAACAAAGTATTAAAAATTACAGTCAGAATAATTTTTTAAGAAACGTGTTTTTATTTTTGTTGTAGACACATCATGTGCTATTATTATAGCTCTTGAACTGATTGTAAAAAAAAAATTTTCGGACATGAATACTGCATCAGTTATGAAACCCTTCAGGAATAATAATTCAGCTGTAGACTGGCTGACTGCGGTTATTACCTCTAATAAATATCTATAATTGTTTCATTAAACATCCTTTTAATTTGAATCCATTTGAAATTTTTTTTTTAACACTAAGTGACTTTAATCTTGATAAACAACGTTTATTATTAGAAAAATACGTTAAATGTCCTCCTGATTATGGTCATTTCGATAACAGAGAGAAAATATAAAAAAAAAATTCGTAGTCTGCTGATAAACAAAAATTAAAACGTATTTTTTTTTGTTCGCATGTAGATGTAATTGAATTAATTTTTTTTTTCAAAAGGATTTAAGAGGCTCCAAAGTTGGGGCCCCAAAAATCATATTTTGAATTAAAACCGTTCAGATTTAGCAATTCATTCCATATACCTTTGTAATGTTTCAATTACAAATTTGTTTTTATATTGTAAAAATTCCAATATAATTTTGATTGAGGAAGTGACAAAAAGTTGACGAAACGTCGTTTTTAAATAAATCGTGATAAATTTATATGCTTGCTGACTTATTTGGCAGTCTTTTTTATTTATTGTAAAATAAAAATATGTATCAGTTGTAAAATAGAAACAGTCAAAAAATGCCGAAATTTGAGCATAGTGGTTTGCGGAAGAATGTGATTTCTGGGCTGTTTGAGGGTAGTATGTTCTGAAGCCCGTTTCGTAGAAGTAAAGTAATAGGAACCCAGGCAGGCAAATCAAACAACACAAAGAAAATGAATGCCGTTTGCGTTCCCCTGATTCGACCCTAATTACATATTCTTTTGCCAAAGGACGAGACCTCACCGGGAGCAATTACCGAGGCGATAGGCGGCTGATTAATGCTCGCTACGTCAGATAGCGCGAATAACAATTTACAAGGCACATTTATTCGGCTGGAAAGCGGCTTGACGGATCGTAACGTCGGAAACGATAGCACTATCACTCCATTATTTTCTTTTCTCGATAAGGATTTCATTATGATAAACCGGTTATCCTGTTTTAAAGGAAACAATCGTTGGTATGGTGCGCTTTTGCTATCAATTCTTTATAGGGATACTCTGTTGTTTATAAAATTAACTGTCCCGATTGTGCCAAAAAAATATACAAGAATTGAGGAACATAAATCTAATTTTAAGCTGCCTATCGCCACAATAAGGGATACGGCAAATTATAATGGATTAATATTTCCCCTATATCATCATTATTAATATAATTCGGATACCATTAAGCATGAAGACAGGATCCTTCAACCTCTTTCCTCAAAAAAAAAGTTATTCACAGCGTCCAGTAGGCTTCAAAGGGCAGCGGTAACAGCCAATTCCAACAAGGCTGCCACTTATTGTAAAACTGATTTAGTTATATTATTTTCTTCTTCTTCTTCTTTTTTTATTATGTTTACAGTTGCATCGACTGCAAGGCCATTTCTCCTTTCGTATATAACTATTTTCTTCGGTTCCGGTTCCATTGGGCTGTAAGTTCTTAAACAAGAAAGATCCTGCCCCCCCATGTCTTCCTCTGCCTGTGTTGTTTATAAAATTAACTGTCCTAATTGTGCCAAAAAAATATAAAAGAATTGAGGAACATAAATCTAATTTTAAGCTGCCTATCGCCACAATAAGGGATACTACGGCAAATTATAATGGATTAATATTCCCCCTTTCTTATCATTATTAATATAATTCTGATACATTAAGCATGAAGACAGGATCTTTCAACCTCAAAAATAAAAAAAACGTTATTCACAGCGTCCAGTAGGCTTCAAAGGGCAGCGGTAGCAGCCAATTCCAGCAAGGCTGCCACTTATTGTAAAACTGATTTAGTTATATATTACTTTCTTCTTATTTTTTTATTATGTTTACAGTTGCATCGACTGCAAGGTCATTTCTCATTTTGTATATAACTATTATTGTGACTATAGCAATCACTTTTTTTACGGGGAATCTCGTGATTCGAAAAAAAAAGAAAAATTCTGAAATCATGTACATTAAAAATACTGCTAATATGATACTGAAAAATATATATTGTATCTTATTTTAAGTCTCTTGCCTATTTTCTGTATTTAACTTTGGTTTTGTGTATATCCTTTAATTTCCAGTCCGCATGTGACTGTTGTTAGATAAAGACGTCGAATTTCTCCGACTGGATTCGTGATGACGTCACAGACTTTCGCGGGCCGATTTAATCCCATTTAAGATATAATTCGTTCTATTCCTTTCTTCCACCCACGTTCCTCCCCCCAGGCTTTTGCAACTGTCACATTATCCCGAAAAATCAGAAATATGTAGAAGGATGATGATAAATAATACTAAAGATTATTTTTTACATACGTAAGTTTGTAGATTTACGTTTATTTAGAACCACCTTTTAACATGAAATATTTCACGAAAGCACAGCGGATTTAAAATTGAAAATTTTGCTCCAATTAAATATATCTTCGCTCAAATTTTTTAGGAAATATCGCAGGATGATGATGATAAAAAGAAACACACAGGTAACATTATTTTTTATCATTATAATTGAATAGATTTGCTGTAAATTTTAATAAAAGTATGTTTAGAAACTTTTTTTATAGACATTCGGACTTAGTAAGGCCATCTTGAAATATACGTAAACAAAACGTTTCTTTGGACAAACGTAAAAAAAAACAACTGCTGAACACGTCTCAAAAATTTTTCATTTGTCTTTGTCTACGAAAAATTGGTCGTTTTTTGGGTTAAAAATTTTGTTAAAAAATACATATTTTTCATTTGTCTACGAAAAATTGATAGTTTCTTGGTTAAAATTTTTGTTAACAAATATATATTTTTCATTTGTCTTTGTCTACGAAAAATTGGTCGTTTTTTGGGTTAAAAATTTTGTTAAAAAGTATATATTTTACAATTGTCTTTGTCTACGAAAAATTGGTCGTTTTTTGGGTTAAAAATTTTGTTAAAAATGTATATTTCTTCATTTGTCTTTGTCTACGAAAAATTGGTCGTTTTTTGGGTTAAAAATTTTGTTAAAAAATATATTTTTCATTTGTCTTTTCTACGAAAAATTGATCGTTTTTTGGTTAAAAATTTTGTTAACAAATATATATTTTTCATTTGTCTTTTTCTACGAAAAATTGATCCTTTTTTTTGGGTTAAAAATTTTGTTAAAAATGTATATTTCTTCATTTGTCTTTGTCTACGAAAAATTGGTCGTTTTTTGGGTTAAAAATTTTGTTAAAAATGTATATATATATATATATTGATGACGTCAACTATATCCCCTATTGGAAGGCTATGTACGGTCAGTGAACTTGTAAGTCACAACTTGTAATCTGACGCAGTGTCTATTTATTTCTCCCATATGACATTAAAAATAGATGTGTGACTACTACTAATACTACAAGTAGTTTCTTCCTTAAGTGTCAAAGGTGAACCGTTGAATACAACCTTCGGTTCCGGTTCCTTTGGGCTGTTATCTCTTAAACACAGGATAACTCCCCCCCGCCCTACTAAGAAGTCTTTTACGTTGCGTCAGATTAAATTTATTTATATAAGTATAGGTGACGGTGAATTTTGCAGGGTAAGGCGCAGCTGCGTGGAGGATGCGGGCGATTCACCGGAAGGACGCTTCTTCCTCGCAAGGAAACCACCAGCATTAAGACCGTAATTACACGCGCTTTAGATAGTGCATTTGTTCGTAGCTGTTGTTGTTTCCCCCCCACGTGTCACACTCGGGCGTAAAAATTTTTGCCGCGTTTGTGACGCTTCAACTCTTGTCGGATCGTGAAATTATAATGCTGGTAGTTCCTTTTATCCCCTTCCTCCTCCTCCCCCAATCTAATCTACATAAATAAAAACATGATAAGCCGGTTGTATGATATTTTGCTGTATTCTGAATAACGCTTTTCCTACGTTCCCGGCTAAAATGTCATAATAGCTGTGGCGTATTTTCCAACCAATGTTTCAACTTCGATTCATTTTGACTTTTTGTTACCGTTGCTTGACGATCATCAGTAAGATGGTTGTGTGTTCATCAGTAAGATGATTGTGTGTTCATCAGTAAGATGATTGTGTGTTCATCAGTAAGATGATTGTTGTGTGTTCATCAGTAAGATGATTGTGTGTTCATCAGTAAGATGATTGTGTGTTCATCAGTAAGATGATTGTGTGTTCATCAGTAAGATGATTGTGTGTTCATCAGTAAGATGATTGTGTGTTCATCAGTAAGATGATGGTCTGTTCATCAGCAAGATTGTGTGTATTGAATCGTCATCAAAACACAATTATGCAAAGTGATTCCACGTTCACGGGACAAACTTTGAAAGGTGTTGGTACAGACTACTGGAGCAAACTTATGTTTTATAGGAGCAAAAACACACACCAAAAAAATTAGTCTTGAAAATGATGATTGTTTCCCAGATGATCCCAGCAATGTTTTGCTGTAATTGCTCAACTTTCCAACTTTAATACAAAGTTGGCAGCTGTGATTGGGTTGGCAATTGACTCCATCGATGACCCCCTTTTTTTTCTGGCATATCCAATGCGACTGCGTGATCGAAATATCCGGGATCTTTGGAACTGTTGGCCAATCGTCGTTACCAAGCATGTGTTTTGTAACTAATTTTATAGTCCTCCCGAAGATCCCGTCCTTACTAATGCAGGAAAGTGGCCGAAATGAGACCTCCATTATTTTCCTTTCAAATGAAAAATTGAAAAAAAAGGGAGTTCTAAAATACCTAATTATGCTAAGCGCGATCCTTACACCTTACCATTTAAGAAGGAATGTATATATGCGCAGAAAGGCTTACCTGCGACGACGAATGTGTAGGGAGGAAAAACGTTTTCACTGCGAAAGCACACAAAATGGCGCTAACTGATAAGCAACTGACAGTTCCCCACAGCGGTAGGTGACTATATTGCTATTATCATCACTCGACTACGCTCGAGTCGAAGACAAGACGGACGGAGGTCCGCTTTGGCTGTCCCCCCAAATTTATTGGGAACTTTATTCTACTTTTCGAAGGAAAGTTAAAACAATTTGATTGAAAACTTTCTCATTATGTCTGTAAGTGGAATTCATGGTAGAAAATTTGGACGATGCAGTGAGATGCCCCGGGGTTTTTCTTCATTGAAGGGGGGGAAAAACGGAACGAGTGAGTCTTCCCACGTTCCAGCTGCTGCAACTCGGCGTCGGTAGGTGCCGACGATGATAAAGGTTATCGCATTAGTAAAATCGAGACGTTCATGAGAAGCTGAGCTGAAGGGTGGAGGAGAGGAGGAGGAGGAGGAGGAGAAGAAGACCAAGATGAACGATGCTCGAAATAAAATCGGATGCATAATTACCAACGTTTTACAAGCTGACCTCATCAACGGCCAAGCAGTGCAATAACGAAATCGTATTTTAAACGCCTTATTACGCGGGAGAGAGAGAGAGAGAGAGAGAGAGAGAGAGAGAGGCGCTGCTTCCTTCCTTATCTGCGATCTGCGTGCGCTCAAGAAACGGACTCACTTTCATTACTGGAAAGAGTCGTCGAAATTACGAAGGCTGCGATGTAAATAAATGACAGGGTCATTAGTAGGGTAATTACTCGTCGTAGAGTGGGCCTTCATGGTGTTCGGCAGGGTACGACATCACTCACGCCCCCTTTCCCCCCCAACCAATTTGATTAAATGATTCTTATTACGGCGCTGAGAGATCTTGTTTGAACACCTAAAGAATGTGCGGACCTTAATTTAGAAAAGCTTAATGAGGAGTTACGTATATTTAAATAGAGTGGAATTGGCCATATAATTCAAATTTTGAAAGCGGAGCATTCGTTTTTTTTTCTGAGACATGAGCCAATGGCGCTGGTGCTTCGTTAAATTGTTAAATAAAAACAACAGTATGTTTCTTTACATTGTTTGTTGTTACCTTAGCAACCTCGAAAGTACAGCTAAATGTTTCTCATGTCCAAAAAAAAATATTTTTTTTCTTCCCTGTCAATCAAATAACTGTTCCATAACCTTCCAAAAATGATTCCCAAAAATATAAAAATAGAAAGGATTGTGTCTTCCAATCTTTATTTAAAATCAAAGTGCGGAAATTGGATTTCAGATCCAACGGACGGTATATTATAAGCGAGTGAGGTTAGAGTCACTCACTATCAAAAGATCAATATTTAGAAAAGTACGGCGAAATAAGTTGTGTTTTTTTCCCTCCTCCTTTCTCCATGGCTCTACAGCAGTCCATTGAGGGAGAGGGGCCTGGGCCTGGGCCTACCGAATCGACTGCGGACTGTCTTCTAAAGACACTATCTCAGGATAGTAGTGTGGGATTCTACCCACTAAAAACACCTCCCCTCCTTTCCAACGATGACTGTGTGTATTTTCCTGTGCGACCGGCCTTGGACATTACTTCACAACGTCAAGCTCTCTCTCTCTCTCTCTCTCTCTCTCTCTGTCTCCTTAAAACATTATTATTTCTCTCTTTTTCGTAATTTATTAATCTTTGCAGCAGCAGCAGCATAATATTGGGTACCCAAATTATTATCTGGTGTTATTGAAGTTCCCAATATCGCTTTCTAATTCTATTTAATTAATATAATTACGTCGTTTCGTCCATCTTTGTGGGCTTTCGACCAGGTAAATTTTCAAGTGGAAAAACTGACGACCTGGTGAGCTCCACAAAATATGAACGAAACGTCGTAATTATATTAAGTAATTAGTGATTAAATATTTTGCTGGCAAATTTGTTATATATATATATTTATTTATTATACCTGTCACATAATCGATTTCTCAATAGATTACACAATCAACTGCCGGTCGACCGTGGAACTAAACCCTAATAATCGCTAAGTGCATTGTCGGAAAATGGTTCAGCGGGGGGGAAAAAGAAATTGTTTATAACAGGAAAAAGAACTACATAATTGAACATTACTGAAGACTTTTTAGATAGAAATTTTTTCTTCTTCAATTCGGGCTGTAGTTAATTATATATAATACAATTATTTGTTTTTAATAATTATCTCACGACCACCCGTCCAAAAAAATATCAACTTTATTCAAAAGCGTCCAACTTTGTAGTCATCAATCATCTGAAACCTGGGGAAAAATTCTTAGTGTTATATTTAATTTGTTCAAAAATTTCGAAAACAAACATAATGGAGTCTCCAAGAGTTGCATTAATAGAATGTGAAACTTTTATTTTGTCTGTGTATCAGTCGTTATGATTTATCTATCTATATTATTTTTATTAAAAAAAAACAGACGTTAAGATGAAGGTATAGAATTATAGTAACGATCAATTGACAGACGTCTAATTAATTCCTTCTGCGGGGAACAATTATTTTGTAGTATGAGTAAAATGAGAACTTTGTTTCTCAGCTAATTATTCGTTAGCACGTTGTTGTCGTCGTTTCAGCCCTTAGACTGGTCTGATGCTAACCTATCTTGCGCACACCTTTCCATTTCTGCAGGAATACAGCCACATCCTCCGTATCTGCTTTGCGTATTCCCACCCTTGACCTCCCGCTTCTGTTCTTACACTTCTCCCTCTAACGCATAACAATATGATGGCAGCCTCTCGGGTAAAATATCCCGGAAAGTAAAATAGTCCCCTATTCGCATCTCCGGCGGTGACTACTCGAGAGGAAGGAAATTATTTAAGATGAAAGGTCGTTAGTATAGTATTATTATAGTCGTTTGAAAAAGAAACGTGAGATGTATGGCAGACAAATATAATTTATCTTGTTATTGGCATCGGAAAAATCTACAAAGTTTTTACAGATTATCTCAACAACGTTATTAAACACTGGAACTGGTCATGCACCAAATACTGAAAAATCATCGAGCCAACTCACTTCTCAGGATACCATTGAGGTTTTTTTTAAAAAAAAAAAATCACCCTCTATTCTGCCAAAATATAAATTAACCTCAACTGGCGCTTAAAAATTGTATCCATAATATTCCATGAACCTTCTCTTGATGCGACATGAAATAAATTGTCCAGGAACTTGGAAGATAAAAATACGCAAGGTGAAGAGAGGAGAGGAAAAAAACTATCAACTATTTAATCAAAAAAAATAAGAACAATTTTTTTAAAAAAAAATTAGACGAACTCTGAGCTTTGAATCACTGTTACTAGATGACTTCCGCAATTTTCCCCTATTTGCGAGGAACAAAATTGATTTCTTACGGATGTTGTCCAAAAGAAAAAATAGTAAATAGTTGGTGAAGGCTGCTGAGTCGTAATGAGTATAATAATTCGCAACTGGGAACCGACGAGTAAGTCTACGTTGAAAGCAAAGCTTAGGACCAATTACACTTATTTGTGCTACAACGGTGTAAGTTGGTACTATTTTATTTCGTTTTGCCAAAATATAAATTATCCTCATCTGGCGCTTAAAAATTGTATCCATAATACTTAATTATTATCCCATGAACCTTCTCTTGATGCGACATGAAATAAATTGTCCAGGAACTTGGAAGATAAAACTACGCAAGGTGAAGAGAGGAGGGGGAAAAGATATAAACTATTTAAACAAAAAAAAGTAAGAACAAATTTTTTTTAAAAAAATTAGACGAACCTGAGCTTTGAATCACTGTTACTAGACGACATGCTAAAATTGATTTCTTATGGATGCAACTGAGCACCGTTGTCCAAAAAAAATAATAGTAAGTAATTGGTGAAGGCTGCTGAGTCGTAATGAGTATAATAATTCGCAACTACAAGTCAACGTTGAAAGCAAAGCTTAGGACCGTTACACTTATTTGTGCTACAACGGTGTAAGTTGGTACTATTTTATTTCGTTTTGCCAAATAAAATCACCCCCTATTCTGCCAAATTTGTCCTCTTGTTGGGCCTTGTGCTCTTTTTTCCACTCCCTGCAACAGTATAAGTCACACAATTATTTCAATAAATTAGAATGAACAAGTTTTGGCAGAGGTAGACAATTATCAAAACTCTTAACTGGCGCTTAAAAAAAATTGTATCCATAATACCTAATTATGTTCCCATGAAGCTTCTCTTGATGCGACATGAAAATATATTGTCCAGGAACTTGGAAGATAAAAATACGCAAGGTGAAGAGGAGAAGGGGAAAAATATCAACTATTTAATAAAAAAAGAACAAATTAAAAAAAAATAGACGTACTCTGAGCTTTGAATCACTGTTACTAGATGACTTACGCCAATTGATTTCTTACGGATGCAACTGAACACCGTTGTCCAAAAAAAAAAATAGTAAATAATTGGTGAAGGCTGGTGAGTCGTAATGAGTATAATAATCGCAACTACAAGTCAACGTTCAAAGCAAAGCTTAGGACCATTACACTTATTTGTGCTACAACGGTGTAAGTTGGTACTATTTTATTTCGTTTTGCCAAAAAATATAAATTATCCTCATCTGGCGCTTAAAAATTGTATCCATAATACTTAATTATTATACCATGAACCTTCTCTTGATGCGACGTAAAATAAATTGTCTAGGAACTTGGAGATAAAACTACGCAAGGTGAAGAAAGGAAAAAAAAAATGTCAACTATTAAATGAAAAAAAGAACGATGTATAAAAAAAATTAGACGAACCCTGAGCTTTGAATCTGCAACTGAGCATAGTTGTCCAAAAAAAAAATAATTGGTGAAGGCTGGTGAGTCGTAATGAGTATAATAATTCGCAACTTGGGCACCAACGAGTCTACGTTGAAAGCAAAGATTAGGACCAATTACACTTATTTGTGCTGCAACGGTGTAAGTTTTATTTCGTTTTTCCAAATAAAATAACTAGGAGGGAATAAGAGGCTCTGAGGAAGTGATTATTAATTAAATTGTGTCCCATCCTTCCCACTTTTGCAGACCAATTGTGAGAGTTTTACACCTGTGGAATGTCTGATGGGGAATTGTGTAACGTGTATGCTAATGATCCCCACACTTGTGAATAATTAAAGCGAGCGGAAATCAAGGATGTGGGAGGCTGAAGGGTACAAGTAGAGGATCTCGTGATCTGGTCGGAGAGAAATGAGGGGGTTATCAGTTACAGTCTTGAAAGGGTCGGCTCAGGCCTTTTAACCTCCCGTACGGTACGGACATGCCTTGTGTGTGTGTGTGTGTGTGTGTGCACGTGAAGGCTGCTCACGCTCTGATATAAAACCGCAACACCTCTGCGGCAGCCTAATCTATCATCCCTTTATCGTGCCATGTTGACGGCCGAGAAATTAAAATGGTCCGGAGGTGATGCGGGAGAGGAGAGGGGATGAGGAGGTGGAGGGGAAAAGAGGACAGCGTTGAGTAATGAGCTATCAAGGGTTATGAAGATCGCCAGCTGGGTATATTTCACCTCTCAAGCAAGCGTCGCCCATCCAGCCAATCTCTCTCTCTTGGACACTCTTCCTTTCTATCGAATCCTACTCAGGGAAACATGCGCGGTTAATTACAAGCATCCTCGTCCTCATCCTCATCCGCTAGTGTAATCTATCCATTGTCACGGTCCATCCTGGCCGCCATTTTTTTGTTATCTGTTTGTTTGCTACAAGATATTCTTGAAATGGTAGTGATATACTTCCTTGACAATGCGCACCACAACCATTTTGCCTTTTGGACGAATCAGACAAAATTGACTATTAACAGCACGTTTATAGCATGTTTTTTTTTGGATAAAAAAAACCCGTTGTGATCATAAACGTTTTTATGTGGAGCCGAATGCTGGTTTTAATTACCCTTTTTTTCCCCACCCCCCTTGAAATTCCAATTCATGATTCAGTGTGTGTGTGTGTTGGCAGATGATGGCCAGAGCAAGCCATTGAAACGTTGTGTGTTTAAATTCTATATTTACCCGGTTGGAAAACCCCCGAGAATTGTTCGTGCATAATATATATACACACACACACACACCGGGAAAACTCACGTTCATTTAATATGTTTATTTAATTTATCTTTGTTTAAATTTAAAAAAAAATCAGACTTTAAAGTGAAATAATGGTATAATTATTGGATGATTTACGTAGGTAATTCATAGTTTTATGGCAGGATAATGGTGATTTTTTTTACTAGTTAGTTTTTTTTAAAAAAAAATGTCCGTTTCCTCCAAGTTGAGTGAGTGGCTTTGATCAGTGTTATTTTATTTGTTACGTGTTCATTTAATTTAATTTATCTTTGTTTAATTTTTTTTTTAAAAAAATCAGACTTTAAAGTGAAATAATGGTATAATTATTGGATGATTTACGTAGGTAATTCATAGTTTTATGGCAGGATAATGGTGATTTTTTGTTTACTAGTTAGTTTTTTTTAAAAAAAAAATGTCCGTTTCCTCCAAGTTGAGTGAGTGGCTTTGATCAGTGTTTATTTTTTTCTTTGTTACGTGTTCATTTAATTTAATTTATCTTTGTTTAATTTTTTTTTTAAAAAAATCAGACTTTAAAGTGAAATAATAGTATAATTATTGGATGATTTACGTAGGTAATTCATAGTTTTATGGCAGGATAATGGTGATTTTTTTTACTAGTTAGTTTTTTTTTTAAAAAAAATGTCCGTTTCCTCCAAGTTGAGTGAGTGGCTTTGATCAGTGTTTATTTTTTTCTTTGTTACGTGTTCATTTAATTTTTTTTTTTTTTGGAATGAATTCTGTATTTTTGTCTGAAATTTAGCCACTGTTATTGCAGCTCATGAAATTAGTGTATTTTTATATTAGAGAGAGAACTGTCCAGAATAAATTGTTATCGCATGGATATGTTGACTCTATTGTAATTCATCAGTTTATTTGACTAGAGAATAAGGGGTGGGAATTTTTGTTTCTTCGTTCTTTCGTTTTTAAAACGTTACTGAGCTTGATTAAATTGCTTTGATCAGTGTTATTTTTTTCTTTGTTACGTGTTCATTTAATTTTTTTTTTTTGGAATGAATTCTGTATTTTTGTCTGAAATTTAGCCACTGTTATTGCAGCTCATGAAATTAGTGTATTTATATATGAAGGGCGAACTGTACCCAGAATAAAATTTGTTAATACGCATGTTGCGTATTTTGTACTCTCAGTGAAAAAATTTCAAGCATTTTATTTGACTGGAGAAGGAGGAGGGAGGGGAAAGAATATTTTTTTTTCTTCTTTTCCCCGTGTATTTATATAACTTATTACGTGAGCTTGATTAAAATCTTCCCGTGTAACGTGTAGCAGCGGGGAAAAAATCGAATCAGTGAGTAAAAATCCAATTTTCATAGTACATCGTTTTTGGTAACTACAATGAGAGGAATCGATAAGGTTGGCTGGTTATATTCCGAATATTTACGATGCAAATCGAAATTGAAAAGAGGAGGAAATTATATACGTCCAGGTTGGGAGAAATTTATGTTGCGATTCTACGATCGCAGCGGATTATTGAGCGTAAATAAAACAAGGCGCCGAGAATTAATCTGTGTGGCCCCCGAAGATAGGACAATATAGGGGCGTGACGTAGTAAATTAAGCAGCCAGCAGCAGGCAGCAGGCTAAGATGATCTGGTAGCCAGGGTCCCTGTACTCACCTCCAGAATTTATAATACCCGGTTTTTTAATTGCCTGCCTTCGATACTATCTGCATAATACCCTCTAAATTGTCTGTCACCGATTATAAATTCAGTTGCTGCCTTTATCTCTCCAGATGGAGAGAGAGAGAGAGAGAGTCGATTAATTGAAGGAGGCGCGCGTTTATATATAATGGGGGATGGCAAATCACATGGCAAGCAACGTGTTATTTCCCCCTTCCTCGCCCTTGATTCATTCAGTCATTCAATAGCCACCAGCGGCTGCCTAATGAACGATAAAGATCGGATGCTGTGCGCGGTCCTGAGGATGAGAGGAGGAGGGGGAGAGGGAGGGGGGGCGGGCCACACACACACACACGCGTCCGTCTCTGTGTATCGCGTTCCACGATAACAAATTCGAATCTTTGTTATTGTAATGAATCGCCACTTAGCAGGTGCGCTAATGATTGTCCCCCGGGCGAGGAGAGTAGACTCCTTTTCTTGAGGGGTGAGGGGGGGGGGAAAGAGCGGGGCCTTCTCTTCTTCCTCCCTCTCTCCTTTTTTTTGTTGTCGCCGCCGCCGCCTCCACCATATGGACCTGCCCCCGCGCAACATCGATCACTCTCTCTCGAGGGGCGGCACGGACGGTAACGAGCGTCGACGAGAAATAAAGTTTTTCTCCCAGACGACTTTTTCTTCTGTTTAGCTGTTTGGGTTGGCGATTAATTCTTCTTCTTCCTTGGGCGGTGTGGAACAGTTCCAATTTTCCACCCTCCCCTTCACCCCCCTCGCCCCCCCTCCCCCCGCTTCGGAACCACAGCTGTGAGTGAACGCCTCTCGGAATTCTAACCCTTCAGCTCATCAACAATAGTCCAGAGAGTACGAACGAACACACACACACACAAAAAAAATAAAGCAATTAAATCGAACCGCACAGAAAAAATCCCAAAAATTTTTTTTTAAAAAAAATTTTTACTTTTGTCCATATTACACACACATCCTCTTTTAATCGATCCGACCGAAGTCGTTGGATGTAATGGCCTAACTTTCATGGAGACTGAATTGCAAACGCGATTTCTCTGAGGGAGTGGCATATATATACATATTTTATAAGTAATAAAGAAAGATTTCTCAGGGGTTTTCCAACCCCCGGGGGTTAATCCTCCGTAACCAGCGACGTTTCGATTGGATGATATTTCCACCTTCATCGGCCTTGAATGAAGATGATGGGAAGTTCTTTTCCATCGAAACTTCGCTAGTTTTGGAGGATTTAACCCCGGTTGGAAACCCGAGAAAACCGAGAAAGCATTCGTTCTTTAATTTGTAAGTAATATTTTTTTTAATTTACTATTTTGCAGAGTTTTATTCAACTTGTAACGAATAATGCAAAAAGAAGGTTGTGTATGAAGAAGAGGGTATGTAATGTAGTCGCTGATTTTCGGGGATTGTGTGTGAGATTCGTCGGTTTCATATATACTTTACAAGTAATAAAGAAAGATTTCTCGGGTTTTCCAACCCCGTGGGTTAATCCTCCGTAACCAGCGACGTTTCGATTGGATGATATTTCCACCTTCTTCAGCCTTGAATGAAGATGATGGGAAGTTCTTTTCCATCGAAACTTCGCTATTTACGGAGGATTAACCCCCTGTTGGGAAACCCCGAGAAACCGTTGTTTATTCTCTTCACCGGGGAAAAGCCTTCGTTCTTTAATTTGTAAGTAATATTTTTTAAAAAAAAATTACTATTTTGCAGACAATTGCGGAGTTTTATTCAACTTGTAACGAATAATGCAAAAAGAAGGTTGTGTATGAAGAAGAGGGTATGTAATGTAGTCGCTGATTATCGAAGATTATCGAGATTCGTTGGTTTCATATATACTTAATAAGTAATAAAGAAAGATTTCTCGGGGTTTTCCAACCCCGTGGGTTAATCCTCCGTAACCAGCGACGTTTCGATTGGATGATATTTCCACCTTCATCGGCCTTGAATGAAGATGATGGGAAGTTCTTTTCCATCGAAACTTCGCTATTTACGGAGATTAACCCCCGGTTGGGAAACCCCGAGAAACCGTTGTTTATTCTCTTCACCGGGAAAAAGCCTTCGTTCTTTAATTTAAAAGTAATATTTTTTAAAAAAATTCACTATTTTGCAGATTTTTATTCAACTTGTAACGAATAATACTGCAAAAAAAAGGGTTGTGTATGAAGAAGAAGAAGGTATATAGTCGCTGATTTTCGGGGAGTGTGTGTGAGATTCGTTGGTTTCATGGCTTACCAAGACTACGGGGAAATTTTAAATACAATAATTAAATTATCTGCCTTAATTTAGACATATATATATATATTAACAAATGTCCGTTTGTCCTTTTTGAATGACTACACCATTAATCGGATCGCTAATGAAACATTGGCGTGGTGCAACATTGAAAAACATTCCACGGTAAAGGTCGTTCGTGTTCAATACGCGGGATCTCCAAAATGTGAGTGCGGGTTTCCCATACTCTTGATCCATAATACTCAATATATATATATATGTATTTTATAAATTATAAACATTCGCGCCGGAATTGACCTATCGTTGAAAACCGACTGCGAGTTATAAGGTTTTACCTTAAGCTATTAAAAACTAAAATATTGATACCGTTCTTTTTATAAATTCACTGGAATCAACTTCATCAAAATTCTGTACCTGTTTCGTTCTTCTTTTTTTGGGGGCAAAATAAAAAGAGTCATTTGAGCAATTGACCGTATCTGTGTGTGTTTTTTTCCCTATATATATATGTACATATAAGGCATCTGTAAATTCCTTGACACGATTAAGAAACGGAGTCACTCCTGCGGTTGGTTAAGAGTATATATATTTTTTAATGACGTAAATGTAGTATACGACGCATCGCCTGTTATACAACAACTTATCCGAACTAAAGAGTTCCAGCAGCAAAATACAGGAAAATTGAAACAAAATCTACTTTCAACTGTTTTTGTGCCTTCCATTGTATTGACAAGATTGTAAAGAGAGAATAAGAGAAACTAGGGACGGCCTTTTGTATGGTGTGTGTCAGGGACAAAAGGGGGGAGGGGGAAACGTGAAAGCAGTGGGGTTAGCAAATTGTTTAATAGCGCTTAACTTACTTGAATGGGAAAGGAACACTGCGAAATGTGAATAATAATAATAGCAAAAGGAACATTGCGAATAGTGAATAATAATAGCAATAGCAGCAGAGGAATCAGACTAGACTCAAAAGGCACTAGGGGAAACAAATTTAAAAAAAATTGGGAATAAATGTAGGTAATTGATTAGGTAAGAAGCACATACTTACTGATTTGGAATTGTGTAAAGGCTGGATTTTTATTGATCAACAGTGCTTAAACGTTTTTATTGGAGTTGTTGTGTTTTTTTTAAATATTAGATTTTCAATTTATATTTTAGACATTACCGTCCAATATTTTTTAATGTAAGAAAAAAAAATAAAATATATACGAAAGACCAAACTTAAAATTGGACCTTTATGGTTAACCTGTTTATCGAATAGTTAAGTAAATCTTTTCATCAACACAGGAAATAATAGACGAGAAATTTCACAGCGTTGTGTCAAAATTTAGCTTCAGAGAAAAGTTACTTGGTGAAGTGATGAAGAAAAAAATTTTTTTTTTCCTTTACGAAAAATTTCTATGCTTCCGTTATTTATGTTCCACGTATGGAAGATTTTTCCACAAAATCTACTCTGTTTATTTTGTATCTTGTTTCTTCTACTGCGGCCGGCCCTGCAATCCTTGTTGCTTTCGGCAGGTGATTCACCAAAGATTTGAGGGACAAATTGTCTGGCTGTTTATTTTATCACTTATTTTACCGTTAATTGAATTTTTCACTCTGGGTACTTTTTTTTTATCAAAGTTCTCATATGCCGAGACACCTTCACCTATTTTAGGGAGGTATATGTACCGGGGTCAAAGACCTTGGGCATATTGGATCAGTTGGCCAACTGCCTCCTGAAGAAACTGGTGGAGACACGGAGAAGGGAATGCTGCTGCGACCCCCACACAGCAGCAGACTCGTCTCCCCCGTCATTCACAGGGGAAGGGCCTGGTGAGAATAGTACCACCCAATGAGCCTCCCCGACCCTACCTGATGCAGGTTTTCTAGGGGGTTTTCCCCCCTGCATCTCTTTAGGTGAAACACCACCGCGTGCAGGGTAGGATCCTTAAACCATAGCCCGGGGGCCCCTCTAGTTAACCCTTGCTGGGCTACCTTGCTCTACCTTCCGCATCCCCCCACCCTTTTCAATTCCCTTCCTATGCTATTAAAGGGGAGTTGCCTGTTTCAGGATCACCCTCATGTAGCCTGTTAACCAAAAAAAAAACACGTGGTGTAAATGAATTACATTACGAAACGTACAGCGTCTTTAATCTGTATGGTGCACAGTAACAAAGTTTTCTCGGGCTTCACCTGAAGATGGTAGCAATGACGGCTGCCGAAACGTCACGTCGTGTAACTACTGTGTGTGTTGGAAGCCCCGAGTAAAATGTTTGGTTGCATTACTTACCCCCGGGAAAACCTCCTTCACTCGATCATGGTTAAATATTATTTAGAATTCGCCCGACGAGATGTGAAGAAGCCTTGATGTTCTGTGAATATTTCATCTTAATTATCACGTCATGGTTGTGTTGACATTTCACGTTATGACGAAAGGCGTACGAATTGTTCGCGGTATTAGCCGAGTGTTTTTCCCTGTTTACCTGGTTTTTACTGCGCATGTAGGTGGGAGGACGAAGAAGAAGAACATGACTTGTATTTCGCGTCATCATCTCATAATAAAAAAAAATATGCCCCCCCTTTTTTTTTCTTCTTCGTATACGACTGATATATCAATCCAGGCCAGAAACTGCTGTAACACCGAGTTTCTAATTATGTAACACGAATATGGGAAGAGGGAATAACTTCGATACGAATATGGGAAGAAGGAACAACTTCCAGAGCTTTGACCAAGAGAAGGGACAGATTAATAGACCACATAGCAGTACGAAAATGGGAAGAGGGAATAACTTCGAGAACTTTGACCAAGACAAGGGACTGATTAATAGACCACATAGGAGTAGAATATGGGAAGAGGGAACAATTTCTAGAACTTTGATCAAGAAAAGGGACGGATTAGAAAACCTCATAGCAGTACGAATATGGGAAGAGGGAACAACGTCGAGAACGTTGACCAAGAGAAGGGACGGATTAGAAGACCTCATAGCAGTACGAATATGGGAAGAGGGAACAAGTTCGAGAACTTTGACCAAGAAAAGGGACGGATTAATATTCCCACATAGCAGTACGAATATGGGAAGAGAGAACAACGTTGAGAACTTTGACCAAGAAAAGGGATGGATTAATAGACCACGTTTTGAGATACTAGAGTCTTGTAAAATTAGTATTAGAGTGAAGAGTGTGTGTTTGGGGGGTAAGAGGAAGGAGGCCAAGAACCTAATACGCTAAGCAGATTAGGGAGAGTGTTGTAGAGCCTTGTAGAAATGGAAAAGGCTTGCGCCTGGAGGGTTTTGCATCAGACCAGTCTTAGTTAGGACAGAATACCGCAGCAACAGCTGAAGAGGTGGAAGGATTTTTTCAGAAACAACAAAAAAAAGTGAATGGTTTTTATTACCGAAAAAAAATAATCTGACCGAGTTTATCGGCTTTGAGGCAGTTGAAGTGTTTGACAAACTAATTAACGCCCAATTTGTTTTATGCAATCAGACATCAAGATCATGGATCACGATCAGATTCATTTTCCAGTTGACTCTTATTTTAGTTCCAACTCTAGGTATTGGTATATTATTGTTTATATTATCGACAATATTTTCTGCAGAATCCTTTTACATTTATTTTCAATTTTACGCTCATTAATTCTTTGTTGCTATTCTTGTATGGTCCGAAATATCGTATTATGTTTAAGTATGATTTTTATCAATTTCTGCAACAACCTCAATTTGTCATGTCATTTGCTCAGCTGATTGTCAATGGAACCAAAACATGTGTAGTACCAACATATAAAACTAAAATAAACTCATTAATGATAGGAACAAGCAAATTTAATAATATTTGGCAGTAGTTATCGTAAACTGGCCCCCATTTATTTGCGCTCACAGGTTCAAGATTTATTGGAACCTCCGTATTAAGGCAAGATTTGAGTAGTACCAACATATAAAACTAAAATAAACTCATGAATGATGGGAACAAGCAAATTTAATAATATTTGGCAGTAGTTATCGTAAACTGGGCCCATTTATTTGCGCTCACAGGATTCAAGATTTAATTTGGAACCTCCGTATTAAGCAAGATTTGAGTAGTACCAACATATAAAACAAAATAAATTCATTTAATATTTGGCAGTAGTTATCTTAAACTGGCCCATTTATTTGCGCTCACATGTTCAATATTTATTGGAACCTCCGGATTAAGCAAGATTTTGAGTAGTACCAACATATAAAACTAAAATTAACTCATGAATGATGGGAACAAGCAAATTTAATAATATTTGGCAGTAGTTATTGTAAACTGGGCCCATTTATTTGCGCTCACGGGATTCAAGATTTTTTTTGAAACCTCCGTATAAGGCAAGATTTGAGTAGTACCAACATATAAAACTAAAATAAACTCATGAATGATGGGACCAAGCAAATTTAATAATATTTGGCAGTAGTTATCGTAAACTGGCCCCCATTTATTTGCGCTCACAGGTTCAAGATTTTTTTGGAACCTCCGTCTTAAGGAAGATTTGAGTAGTACCAACATATAAAACTAAAATAAACTCATGAATGATGGGAACAAGCAAATTTAATAATATTTGGCAGTAGTTATCGTAAACTGGGCCCATTTATTTGCGCTCACAGGTTCAATATTTATTGGAACCTCCGTATTAAGCAAGATTTGAGTAGTACCAACATATAAAACTAAAATAAATTCATTTAATATTTGGCAGTAGTTATCGTAAACTGGCCATTTATTTGCGCTCACAGGTTTCAAGATTTTTTGGGAACCTCCGTGTTAAGGCAAGATTTGAGTAGTACCAACATATAAAACTAAAATAAACTCATGAATGATGGGAACAAGCAAATTTAATAATATTTGGCAGTAGTTATTGTAAACTGGGCCGATTATTTGCGCTCACAGGTTCAAGATTTTTTTGGAACCTCCGTATTAAGCAAGATTTGAGTAGTACCAACATATAAAACTAAAATAAACTCATGAATGATGGGAACAAGCAAATTTAATAATATTTGGCAGTAGTTATCGTAAACTGGCCCCCATTTATTTGCGCTCACAGGATTCAAGATTTCTTTTGGAACCTCCGTCTTAAGGAAGATTTGAGTAGTACCAACATATAAAACTAAAATAAACTCATGAATGATGGGAACAAGCAAATTTAATAATATTTGGCAGTAGTTATCGTAAACTGGGCCGATTATTTGCGCTCACAGGTTCAAGATTTTTTGGGAACCTCCGTATTAAGCAAGATTTGAGTAGTACCAACATATAAAATGGAAAAAATTCATTTAATATTTGACAGTAGTTATCTTAAACTGGGCCCATTATTTGCGCTCACAGGTTCTTACCTCCTTATTAAGCAATATTTCAGTAGTGCCAACATATAAAACAAAATAAATTCATAAATGATGGGAACAAGCAAATTTAATAATATTTGGCAGTAGTTATCGTATACTGGGCCGATTATTTGCGCTCACAGGTTCAAGTACAGGATGATGAAGGTTGATTTTTGCCCGGTGAGGTTCAAAGTGGAATGTCGTAGACAATGGCCGCCGTTGTCTGTCTCTGTGAAGTGAAGTGAAGTGGATCGGCTTGATTGGTGAAGCAGCCTGTCGCCGCGGAGAATCGGCTTTCTGCACGCCGGTAGTGCCCTCGATGTCCATATCCAAAGCCATTATCCTGCGTTTCCAGATTGCAAATTGCATTCCTCCTCCTCCTCCTCCTCTCGAGAGTATTGCTCGCTTTCGCCACACGTGTTTGCCGAGTTAAAAGGCCTTCCTTCTTTACGACTACTCCCTGCTTCACGTCTCAGTTTCTGCAACAGCTGCACAAACGTCTCCGCCATCTTCTCCCTCTCCTTGCGGTTTGCCTTTATATCCTACTGAGAACTACGTCAAAAAAGCCAACCTTATTTACTTTACACCTTCATTGGGATTAGTTTTTACTCTGGCTTCTTTCATTGACCTTCCAAACTGTGGTGAGGTGGGCGAAACACCTTGCACTATGCCATGAGAAACACTCTTCTAAATCAGATCAGGTAATTTTCAGTTCGTAAATTTATCCACTGAAACTCTGGTTCTCCACAACTCTATTGGATACTCCAACTTGAGAAGAGGAGATTTTTTTTTTACTGAAAAATCAACATTTTCAGTTGCAATAGAAAGGGTAACCACTTTTAACAGAATCAGCCATAGAATTGTTAAAATTTCCTCCGAGGTCAGTTTTTTCCATCAGCCATTTTTTTTTCTAGCTTTATGGAAAATGTCAATTAAAAAACCGGCCATTAACTTGGCCTTCCTTTTGAGAATCTTCACAATCTGAGAACACTCGACAAGGGGAGGGAGGAGGGAATGCGAAATCTAAGGAGTTGGCATATTAGTCATTAGTATGGTGCAGCAGCATGGCCCCAGGATAGGGTCAAATAGAATCCTTAAAAAAGGGGTGGCAAAGAAGAAGTGGCCGGAAAAATTCGTACAAATAGGAGGACCTGGATGGGCATGTGGATGGGATGGGAACGAAAAGGTAAAGGGCGACTAGGGCTAGGGTGTGGAAGGGACAGACAAGAAGAGAAACAAACAGCTAGGCTACTACACATCTTCTACAGAGCTTTTTGCAGGTGAAAAACCACCTTGGCAGCGGAATCCGAGATAGAATGAGGAGGAGTGATCAACCTGTTTAAATTTTACAAGCAAGGAACCCAAAAGAAAAAACACCACAGAGACGTTGGAAGAAAATACTCATTCCTAAAATAGGACAATTAATAATGACTGGTGGAACAATCTGCCCCTGCAGGAGTAGTGTTTTTTTTGGGGGGAGGGGGAAGAACTTCCCTCTAACAGAAACGGAAAATTTCAGTCTCAAATCTAAGTTTAGTGTAGTGTAGTGATCAGTGACGTCATCAGTGCTGGACAAAAATCTCTAAAAATTCTACTACAGTGAAATATGTTTCCAGGGTATTTTTTTTCAGGGAAAACAATACTATTCTTTTTTTTTAAATAATTCCTCTAACAGAAACCGAAAATTTCGACTCAAATCTAAGTTTAGTGTAGTGTAGTGATCAGTGACGTCATCAGTGCTGGACAAAAATCTCTGAAAAAAAATATACTACTACAGTGAAATATATTTCCAGATATTTTTGTTTTGTTTCTTTTTTTTCCAGGCAAAAACAATACTATTCTTTTTTTTAAAAAAAATACATTTCTAATATTATGATTTTTTTTTGGTTAACAGGCTACATGAGGGTGATCCTGAAACAGGCAACTCCCCTTTAATAGCATAGGAAGGGAATTGAAAAGGGGGGATGCGGAAGGTAACCAAGGGTTAACTAGGGCCCCCGGGCTATGGTTTAAGGATCCTACCCTAGGGGTGTTTCACCTAAAGAGATGCAGGGAAAACCCTAGAAAACCTGCATCAGGTAGGTCGGGGGGCATTGGCTGTACTATTCTCACGCCCTTCCCTGTGAATGACGGGAGACGAGTTTGCTGCTGTGGGGTCGCAGCAGCATTCCCTTCTCCGTGTCTCCACCAGTTTCAGGAGGCAGTTGGCCGACTGATCCAATGGGATCAGCGGACAACTCTTGCCATATGCCCAAGGTCTTCGACCCCAGTACATATACCTCCTAAAATAGGTGAAGGTGTCTCGGCATATGAGAACTTTGATAAAAAGTACCCAGAGAGAGTGCAGGAGGCATCCCCGACATGATCAGGTGAGGAAGCCCCGCAGTCAGTCACTCTGGGCTGAAGCGTCTGCGAGAAAACTCCCGCAGCGCCCTCGTTATCCCCACATAATAATATGATTCCACACTTATTTATTTATATTGAATATAATTATACATTCAACTATAGGGTTAAATATGGTTCCTTACGACCCAGTTTATTAATTATTGTTTAAGTTCTATGTGTATCTGTCTCCATTTGTAGATTTAATAAATACTTGTGTTTGGTCTCTTCGCGCGTTCCTCAGAAGAAAAAAAAATTGTCCTCTCAAAAAACGTAAATCTGACTTTATCTACGTGTGTGATACGTTCGTTCCCCTCCCTCCTTTTCTGCTCGCCGCGCAGCAGGACTGTCGGGGAAGTTTTTCATGTCTTAACACGGAGTCTTTTCTTTTTGTGTGTTACAGCTGTACGAGATAAACGACGACCCGAAGAGGAAGGAATTCCTGGATGACCTCTTCAGCTTCATGCAGAAACGAGGTAGGTTGGCGACACTGTCTGTACTGTACTAGCATCATTCCTTTCATAAATTGTGCGCAACATCTTAAAAAAATATATATATCTGGTAATTTTTGGATGCTTTTGACAGACGAAATACTGCGAAATAAACAAGTCGAAAGGTTATTTCGAGAATCTTTCAAATTTTGGAACTCTGGTGCTAGTGTTACTGGATATTTATTTGGTCATATGTGGGATTAGAAGACGCGCCATATTTTTTGCACAGTTATAAAATGACGGGTTTGCTTATGTTCTGTCGCCCTGTGACGTAACAAACATGCTTGCTGACACAAATCATTCTTTCTTTCTTTTTTAACTTTTATTCCCTCACGTTGTGTTTGTTCTAGAGTTTGTTCAACACCTACCCATGAATTTTTCTCCGGATTATTAAGACTATCAATAACTTTTTTTAAAAAAAATAATATTCAAACATACATTAATGTCATATATATTCCGTTAAAAGACTATTTAATGAATTTTTATTTGACACATGGTAAAGGGTTTTATGAAATAACTGGCTTGGGACCCGGCGTTGCCCGGGTATTTATTTATCTTATCCCGGTACGTTATTTTATTCTTGGTCAACACATAACACATAACAGACGTCGAAAACGTCACAATATGAACCTCAAAAATTTCCCCCTCCCCCCAAATCTCTCTCTCTTTCTCTCTCTCTCTCTGTCTCTCTCTTTCTCTCTCTCTCTCTCTCTCTCTGTCTCTCTCTTTCTCTTTCTTTCTCTGTCTCTCTCTTTCTCTCTCTGTCTCTCTCTTTCTCTTTCTTCTCTTTCTCTCTCTGTCTCTCTCTTTCTCTTTCTCTCTCTGCCTCTCTCTTTCTCTTTCTCTCTCTCTCGGGTCCAAAATACCCCCCGGTATACCAGCAGGAATAAATATATTTTCAGAATACAAATGTTTCTCCACTAGAGTGGTTAAATATTTATTTTTTTATACTTAAAACCGCATAATAAGGATCATAATGTAACACAGTGAATCGCATTACATCTCGATATTTTCATATTAGCAATTACTAAACTTTAAAAATTTAACTGATGCGAGAAATAAAGTCGATTTGTGTATACATCGTGTCTACGATCCAAAGAAGTAACAATAGATGGTAAGTGGGATGGATGATTTTGGAACGCCTAATAGGACTTATAACTCGCAGTTGGTGGGGTTGACTCGCCTCCTTTCGCTGCAAGAAAATCTTCCCCGCAGAATTCATACTTTCGTTTACATTCATGATATATGAATATCTTCTGCAATGTATCGAAATTAGATATGTACAAATGTTTAAATCTCCTGTTTTTTTTTCTAAACCGTTAAATTTTCATTGAAATCCCTTGCGCCCCTTTTCGGACTTGTATTCTAGACGAACATACGGATAGTCAGACAGATTGACACTTGCAATTTTATTTATTGGTATAGATTTAGGATATATGAGTCCTGTTGTCGTTTCGAACGTCACATGAGTAGTGTATGTAATTACCGTTTGAGCAGAGGGGAAAAAAGCGTCAGAGCTAATATTTTAATTATTTTCCCGCTACGTTGCTGTCGTTTGTGAGAGATAAATCGGGCTTTGTGCGAAATGCAGGTGATATATATTTGTGTGTGTCCGCGGTGCTAATGGTCTTTGTTTGGAGATTAAGCCAGGCAGCTATCGCGGGTGCACGGTAATTGGTCCCCTGCCGAACGTGAAATACATGTGCGCGTTATTTCGGTTATCTACCTTTTAACCCGGCGCGGAACAATGGCTCATTGTAGGTCCGAAAAAAAAAACTAAAACAACTTTTTGATATTATCCCGCTGTCGCCGTATCGTTTCGGATTTCAATTTGTCTGTGATTGTCTCCCCCTCACCCCCTCACATGGTGTCATTGTTGCTGCCGGTGATAAATGAAGGCCCGTGACACGGTACGGTTTTTATTGATCCCAATGAATTAACATCATCACGACGAGCAGCCTCCAGTACATTACTCCGGCCGGAGCTGGTTTATTAACGCGGGTCCCACAGAAATTACTTTTATATCTCAACGATCTACTTGTATGTTGTATTTAAGGCGTTGGCCCCCCCTCTGTATCTGGCCTTCGGGGGCGATTAATTCCCGTCGCTTCACGTAGATTTATTCATTCCTGCTGAACGTCTGGCAATAAGCACAGACAAGGCGAGGTCGAAGACCTACAGTCGCTTCTTAAAGTAATGAATAAGGTTGGCAACACATATAAAACTACAAAAATTCCATTAAAATTTTTTCAAAATTTATCATGATACGCATCCAGCTGTGTGGGGCTAAAATTAGTAACACCTTCTCAGAAGATCCAACAGATACAGAGGAAAACCCTTCTGAGAGTATCTGGAGCGTTTAGTACTCTGGTGGTCCTCCTTCTTGGGTGTAATCCCGTTGGATCTAGAAATGAGGGGGGGAGGAGGGGAAGAGCAGCCCGCTACTGGCTCAAGAAACGAAATCAAGGGAAAATGTCCTTGCTCCAGCAGCAGCGCCATACATGAAACAAACAAACAAACAAATATGGTGCATTATAATATAATTTATAAATATTTCATTTGTAGCCAGCAGCACAAAGCCAAGAGTTGGAACTTTCGGGACAATGAGTGACGCTGAAAAATCCCGTAAAGGGACAAACAAGTCTATTTTGGCCCCCTTTCTGAGAAAGGGCTAAGGAGGGTTTAGCCATAGGCTGGCCAATAAGAGGATGGAAAAAAAAAGTAGAGAGGAAGGGAGGAAACGTTTACCGTAATCTCTGAGATTCTCATAGACGGACACTTGTGGTAAAGACGGCGAGAGATGTGGATGGATGGATGGTCCATTCAGCGCCACAGAACGAGCGGCGTCCAAGAAGAGTTCCCTGAATGTTCCGGGCTTTTGGTGGTAAGTGTTGGCCACGAATGATCACGCGACCGCGGGTTCGTAACCGAAATCACCACCACCACCACGGTTATCCACTGTTAGCTTTCGCAATTGGTGAATTTTCAGGCCAGACAGATAAATATTTCGTATATAATTTTTTGTTCGTTTTGTTTTGTTTATAATAAATTCATTTTCTTAGGATTTTTTTTTTAAATTTAATTTATTTTTGCGTAAATAACCTACGCAGGTGGCGCCCAAAATCCCTGACCACGTGGTACACGAAGTGTGCCACACAAAACAGCAGAAAAAACTGAATAGGAAATTTTAAAAATATGTGGTGATGTGTGCTATTTTACAAGGTTGGCAGCAGCAGCAGCTCATTCAACACTTGCAGCAGCAGCAGGAACAACCTTGATTTAAAATACTAGAAGAGGGACGATTAAGAAAATTCCTTGTACCACAGAGTAAAACAGCAGCAGCAGCAGCGCCGCCATTTAAAAAAAGAATAGTTTTACTCTGCTTCACCACGAAGCTTTTGTAGTTTACTATTTTTTTAACCTCTGGGTGGGTGGAAGGAAGGAAGGCTGTTGTATAAAATTATCCCCCCGGGGGTGTGTATTGTGAATACTTTTCTGGTGTAGAGAGAGAGAACAAGGGCGATGCTTGTCCGACCTTAGAGCTGAACCTCTGATTTCTAGTCGCGCGCGTCTTCATTCATGAAACTCGCCATTTGTTTGAAACAAATTAGTGTTTCGCTTTACAAACTTTAATATTTCATAAATATATATATATATATATATACAGGCTTGGTAAAGTAAGTATTTGAAAACTTTTGAAGAAAGGTTTTGCAGCAACTCCGTGATCTAGAATTCGTGCTAGAAAGTAGTATTCTTCTAATTGCCCGCGCTTTTGCAACTTAAAAATATTTCATTACTCCTGGAGCAGTTAGAAGACGCCCAGCCATAGACTCATAATTGAATTCAAAATACGCAAAATAAACCATTTTTAACATCTCCTTATCATCAAATTTGTCGTTTCCAATCGATGTTCAGCTGAATAGGTGATCCGAAAAAAAAATTTTTTTTTTTTGGAGTGGTTCTATCTATGCTGTAGACATTACCCCCATTCTAAAAAATAATATTCCAAGCTTTCCGTTAGAATTGTGAAGCGTTCCATTGCAGAGAAAGTTTAGGAAACCCTAATCTAAGTGACATTAGGAAGACGAAATATATAACTGCCCCACATTACCAGAAAATTGCGAGACTTTGTGAGATCCGTAAAAAAAGTAGTTGCTCGTTTACAAAACAAACCCCCCCCCCCCTTTACGTTTGTTAAGTGGAGTAATGCATCTAGGCAAAGCAAGTGGTGAGGTCCATGGGACTGTGGGAAATTGGAAAAATACGAAAATTTGGTTGCTTCACGTCCCATTTTAGGATTGTTTGGTGTGGTAAGGGACTTCGTAAAGGTTCCCTGGACCTAGTTTTATGTGAGGAATTTATGGAGGATGAATTGCTCCAGTCAGGGCTATTGAAACGAGGCTGAGGGGGCAAGATAATCCTTCTTGGTTGAGACGTGATTGCTAATAGACTGCATCGATGTCATTTATTGAGTGTGTCGATGACGTTATTCATGACGAGGAGCTAATTGTTGTGTGTGGGTGGGGGATCAAGGACACTGGCTGCTTGCGTCACGAGAGGAGGATCATCGCGATTGGCACTCGAGTGTCTTCGTCCATTAAGTGACGACGTCTCCTGGTCCACACAGAGTAAACATGTTTGTTGATTCCCATCGCTATATTTCGTACGACGCGAACGAATCCCTTTCCTCACGTGACGCCGGGGGTCAACAGTTTAGTTTGAGTTCACGGGCGGACGATGCGATGACCGCGAGTTCCATCAATCACGGCCGTGATTAATTGGATTAATGCGAGGCTCGGGTATCAAGATGGTGTGTTCGTCTCGTAGTGTGAACTTGAAAAAGGGAAAAATAAAAAAGGAGACGAGGCGAGGCGAGGGAAAGTCAAGGAAGGAGTAGAAGGAGATAACGCCCCTGGGGTCGATGGAATTCTTTCTTCCTTCCTCGGACGGAGAGATATCAATCAAGAGAGCGGCGAGCTAATGACCAGACAACTAACTGCTCGCCTTAGTAATTGCAGCCTTCGCAACATCAATGCGCTTTACCTACGCTTAACAATTGACCCTTAATTTATCAGTAAAACTTGCTACAAAAGAAAATTTAAAAATATTATTTATCACCTCCCCTCTTTTTGGAGGGACGAATTAATTAAATTTCTTGAGTTTGTAGTATTAGATTTTAGAAAATAAAATAGCTATTTTACAAGGTTGGCAGCAGCTCACTCAACACTTTGCAGCAGCAGTAGGAAACTTGATTTAAATACTAGAAGGACGATTAAGAAAATCCTGGTGTTGTTCTAGCTTTTTTGGGCTAAATTAATTTGTGTTTGGTCTTGGAAATGATCAGGTTTGCGCAAGTAGTATTTTAAATTATCTCGATTCCCTGCTGACTTCCCTGCTTCCACTAACTATTCGGTCGACGACGGTGACATTACGAAATGATCTTTCTGAGTGTCCGTTTCATCTTTTACTTTTGGAAGGAGGTAAAAAATTGCAGCTTACAGCATTTATTAGGATTCTTCAGGTCACATGGTGTTCTTCTAGTTTTTTTTTGGGGGCTAATTCATATGTTTTTTTGTCTTGGAAATGATCAGGTTTGCGCAAGTAGTATTTTTAATCATCTCGGTTCACGCTTCCAGTAACGTCGACGCCCTCGAGTATTCGGTCGACGACGGTGATATTACGAAATGATCTTTCTGAGCGTCCGTTTCATCTTTTACTTTTGGAAGGAGGTAACAAATTGCAGCTGACAGGAATTATTAGGAGTCTTCAGATCACATGGTGTTCTCCTAGCTTTTGTGGTCTAAATTCATATCTTTTTTCTCTTGGAATTGATCAGGATTGCGCAAATAGTATTTTTATTCATCTCGGTTCCCTGCTGACTTCCCTGCTTCCACTAACTATTCGGTCGTCGACGGTGACATTCTCAGAGTGTCCGTTTCATCTTTTACTTTCGGAAGGAGGTAACAAATTTCAGCTGACAGCATTTATTAGGATTCTTCAGGTTCTTCTAGCTTTCGTGGGCTAAATTCATTTTTTTTTGTCTTGGAATTGATGAGATTTGGGCAAGTTGTAGTATTTTTAATCATCATCTCGGTTCCCCTGCTGACTTCCCTGCTTCCAGTAACGTCGACGCTCCTCGAGTATTCGGTCAACGGCGGTGACATTACCGAAATGATCGTTCTCAGAGTGTCCGTTTCATCTTTTACTTTTGGAAGGAGGTAACAAATTGCAGCTGACAGGATTTATTAAGAGTCTTCAGGTGGGCACATGACGTTCTTCTAGCTTTTGTGGGCTAAATTAATATGTATTTTTGTCTTGGAATTGATCAGGTTTGCGCAAGTAGTATTTTTAATCATCTCGGTTCCCTGCTGACTTCCCTGCTTCCACTAACTATTCGGTCGACGACGGTGACATTACCGAATTGTCGTTCTCAGAGTGTCCGTTTCATCTTTTACTTTTGGAAGGAGGTAACAAATTTGCAGCTGACAGCATTTATTAGGATTCTTCAGGTTCTTCTAGGTTCTTTGGGCTAAATTCATTTGTTTTTTTTGTCTTGGAATTGATCAGGTTTGAGCAAGTAGTATTTTTAATCATCTCGGTTCCCTGCTTTCCAGTAGCTATTCGAGTATCGTCGACGACGGTGACATTACCGAAATTATCGTTCTCTGAGTGTCCGTTTCATCTTTTACTTTTGGAAGGAGGTAACAAATTGCAGCTGACAGGATTTATTAGGATTCTTCAGGTCACATGGTGTTCTTCTAGCTTTTTTGGGTGTTTTTTGACTTGGAATTGATCAGGTTTGCGCAAGTAGTGTTTTTAATCATCTCGGTTCCCTGCTGACTTCCCTGCTTCCAGTAACGTCGACGCTCCTCGAGTATTCGGTCAACGGCGGTGACATTACCGAAATGATCGTTCTCAGAGTGTCCGTTTCATATTTTTACTTTCGGAAGGAGGTTAACAAATTGCTGCAGACGCAGCTGCCTCGGTACAATAAGAAGAAGGCCGCCGACGACGTCTGACGTTTCGCCCACCGCTGCACTCCTCCTTATGGCGTAAATCAACATGGACGCTGTCCACTTACATGTAAATTCGCGACTTTGTGGCGATTCCATGATTCACCCACCTGGCGGCGGCGGCGGCAGATGTTTACTGCATGGGCAGGGCTTTTGAAATACAGTCGCAATTACTGGCGGCTGATTGGCGCGTGGTTTACAGCCCTGCCTCTGTGTGTGTTATCGAGAATTCCTTAGGCCCGACGCTGCTGTAAGTAATAAGATTGCTGCCTGTAATGTCCCGAAGAGGCGATATTTCACTCGCGGCTGCCTGCCTGCCGACTCCAGATCTCGTAATTGCCTGGACTTTCCTGCCTGATGCCTGTCAATATTTCCCACAAGGTTGCACCCGTACAACGTGAAAACTGTGGGTCCAACGCCCACCTGAAATAGGATGAAAGACAGTGCAATACCAGTAAGTAAGGCTACTGTTGCCAGTTCTGTTCTGTTGCTCTCCGGGGTAATTGAATTTACTTACCATCGATTTTGAAGCGAGTTTCCAGAAAGCACAAATAAACTTTAACAACGTGTTTCCTTCCGCCGGCTTCAGCGATAAACGCATACGTTGAGACAACCATTATTTCAAACCTCATGATGAAAACATTTAATGACCTCCTATATACCAAACAATAGTTGATTGTAAATTAAGACGAAAGAAAAAAAAAATTAATTTCACTGACTTGCGTGGATTTTCCTAAAGCGTAAGAAATAAACAAGCTTAGTTTCTAAAAAATAAACGCGTGAAACATTTCCATTCACCTTACTTTTAACCTTCCTTCTTCTTCGAAACGTTCCTCCGCTCCACAATACTGGAAAACACTAGTCTTGTACTAATAAATAAGGACAGCATAAAATAGTTTGTACTAATAAATAAGGACAGCATAAAATAGTTTTTACTAATAAATAAGGACAGCATAAAATAGTTTGTACTAATAAATAAGGACAGCATAAAATAGTTTTTACTAATAAATAAGGACAGTATAAAATAGTTTGTACTAATAAATAAGGACAGCATAAAATAGTTTGTACTAATAAATAAGGACAGCATAAAATAGTTTTTACTAATAAATAAGGACAGCATAAAATAGTTTTTACTAATAAATAAGGACAGTATAAAATAGTTTGTACTAATAAATAAGGACAGTATAAAATAGTTTGTACTAATAAATAAGGACAGCATAAAATAGTTTGTACTAATAAATAAGGACAGTATAAAATAGTTTGTACTATCCTTATTTTCCGTAGAAAAAGTAATATTTAAAAAAAATTTAAATAGTTTGTAAGTACAAGGATGAATATTGCCGCAGCACCTATTTTTAAATATAACAACTCCAAAAACAGTGACCGAAAAAATGGTTTTTTTTTCCGCATCAGCATTTAAACGGTCAACGAACGTGATGCATTTTATTACACATAAATTATTAACCCTATTACAAGCTGTCTGTAATTTTCCGAAAATAATTTTTACCAGAAATTAAAAAATATTTTTAGTTTTTTAAAAGAAAAATTAATCCCACTCCGGGTTGTGTAATGTTGTTAAAATGCAGATAAAAATATTACGGGAAAAATAATTAATGAATACTGATATGAATCTGAGAAGTGAATCGGTAAACGTGCTACATTTTTAGGGGTTCTACCAGGGACTATTTTTAATCTTTTAAATATATATATATATAAGTGAAAATGTAAACAATTCAGACGTTTATCAATTAATAATTATTTTTTTTAATATTATAAAACTTTTGTGGACGTACCATTAGAGGGGGGAGAAAAAAATATTACTTCTTCATTAAGAATGTGAACGGCGATTATCTTGTAACAGTTTTTGGCAATTTCACCAGTTAACACTCTTTCTACGGTTATTTAATCCGCATGGTTATATTTTTTTTCGGCGTATATATACTCTTTTAACTGTTGGTTGATTTGAATTATGTTTAGTTTCTTGCTGCTGCTGCTGCTGTTCCTTGTGGCCTAATAAAAGCTAGTGTTTGGGAGAGTTTAGTCTAGTCGTGTGTGTGTGTGTGTCTAGGACACGAACCCGCGGGTGCTCACGTCAGGGTCGGAACCTTGGCCGGTGTTTCAGGGCTGCCAACAGCAACAACACACACACAGAGCGGAAGTGTGTGGCTAATTTTAAGAACAAGCTGGGCGCCACCTGCCTTAGCTAGCGACCTGGGAGGCCAGAGTGTGACCGACCATCTGCACCCCCCTTCCCCCCCCCTAAATCAATTAAACTCTATCTTTGGCCCGTGGAGTAACGAGTTACTTTCACTGAACAAACGAGCGATTCGTCTAAAATGTTCCCAAAGTGGCGATTTCACCGGATTTTCGTCACCCTTCTTGGAGTCACAAGTCCAACTAACAACAACTTCCTGCTTCAGTTCGTTCGCACCCGACGACTCGCCATTTCTCATTTTTTCTAATTTGCAATTTGTATAGCGACTTGGTTAAACAACTCTTAACTCATTTACATCACAAGTTCTGCTGAGTACGCGCTTGGAATATTTCGAGGGCGGCTGCTGATGATAATTTGTCGATCGCTTACCGGATGTAAATGGTGTAATATGTGTATCAGTCATTTGCTTTAACACCGGTAATTTTTTTTGTTATTTTGGTTAATTCTCTACACGCCTGATGGCTCATTTTCAGTTCAGAGAAATTAGCAATGAAGAGAAACCGCGCCACGACACGACAACAACAAACAAACAACAATTCGATTCACAACATCATCATCATCATAAAATAAAAAATAAATCCCTACTACTTTCCACGTTCGCTTGACGAATCTTCGGAAACATTATTACATAGGCCTAATAACTGTTTTTATTTGTTTGTGACTGCCTCTTAATGGTCTGGGTAACAGTCACATCAGTCACGGATTGAGAAGTTTTCAAAGGAGGAGGAAGAAGAAGCAGTACTGCTTGAAACGTTACGTTCAAAGTCAAAGAAAGGAGCCATTGAAGAGAGAGAGAGAGAGAGAGAGAGAATATATTGTAATATACTTTTTTGTGTATAAAACATTTATTAATTTAAAGTACAAATATGATCAATTTTAATATTTTTGTTTATTAATTTAAGTGAAGACACGGGTGGGCTTAATCTCAGGGGATTTTGGGGTCTCTCAAGAGATGGATGGAGTATTCATGCAGTAGCTGAAAATAGAAAGAAAAATCATTGAATGTTATTTATCCAGAGCAATGAGCAAGTTTCACAATTTTTTTTATAGCTTACCCACAATTACTACAGGGGGCCAACAAACATCCACCTCTCGAATGTTTGTGCGTCTCTCTCTCTGGCGTCTTGCAGGATTTGATCACGTCCGTCCACTCGTCTGCCTTCTGGGGTCGAGCCACGTCCTCTGGATATCTGCCCTCTGGATATCTGCTCTCTGGTTCAATCGCCTGCCTTCTGCGCTCTGCTCCACTCGTCTGCCTTCTGGGGTCGAGCCACGTCCTCTCCTCTCCTTGTTTCACTTCTGCTCGGTCCACGTCCTTCCTCTGCTCCACTCGCCCGCCTTCTGCCCTCTGGATATCTGCTCTCTGGTTCACTCGCCTGCCTTCTGCGCTCTGCTCCACTCGCCTGCCTTCTCCTCTCCTCCACTCGCCTGTCTTCTCGGGTCTGGTCGCGAGCCACCCATCGGCTTCCCTTTTAAACCTTCCGACGGGAATTCCCCTATTTCTCAACATTTCGGGGTTCCCCGCCCTCATTTTTCCCGCGGGGGTTCACCATCGTCATTTTTTTTATACAGGCAAGGCGGGCCTCCCCCCGCGGGGAACCACCATCTTTCGGCCGACTAGCCATTGTTGTTGGCCTCATAACGCCACAACGTTACAAAATCCGCCTTTTTATCACAATATATATATATATATATATATATATATATATATATATATTTAGAATGTTTCTTGTATACGTCCGGGGGGGGGATACAGCATCATGAATGAGATGAAAAGGAGGGGGGGAGGCGACGAGGATATGAGAAACTTGGGTCAAGCTGAGAACTGTGAAGAAGACTATTTTTTTCTGAATCATGAATGAAACGTGCCGAAGAGAAAGGTCCTGTTTGATTAATTAATTAATAATTTTTTTTTTGGAAACAAAAATCCTGATGATGATGTTTTATTTTTTCTTTTCAATGAATGTGGAAGGGGTTGTTTTTTTTTTGAAGAAAATTCAAAAAGATTGTGTCCAGAAACTGGAGACACTTCTCAATCCGTGAGCTGTAGGACTGTTGTCGAGATCATTTGGAATGCAATAGATAAATATATGTGTTGGTTTAATTAATAATTTATCAAGTCGGTAACGTGAACCGCTCCTAATGGTTTAATTTTGCCCTTTTACCATGGACGAGATGAAATCGGGCCATATTAGAAATATGGGAAAGCCAAGTATATTGGGCTTATCATTCCAAGAAAACCCACCAGTCCCTTACAATTTTATGAAGAAAAAAAAATAAAAATAAACTTTCTTGCTTGACCTTACACGTTTTCGATGGATTGAAGTTATGGCTGTTTGTATTGCCTGATGGGTAAATTGAAGCTGGGAAGTTTTGGGTGGGTGGAATTTTTTTTATTATCATTGATAATAATTTTACTTGACCTGTTTTCTAGATTCAATAACAGGTCTGTTTAACAATATTTTTCTTTTGTTGGTACATTTTTTACATAGATATAAATATGTATGAATACAATAATAAATTATATGCGTATATTTAAATTTGTTTTAGCATGTAAGATCATCTGTTACACTAGTTTTATTATTATTTTATTTTCGTGGAGAGACTGGAGGATAGAATTCTTAATTTCTTTGTCTCATCATCCTTTCAACATTTATACATTTTGTTTGTGAAACATCTCCGGTTTTTTTCCGGTTACGACCCTCACACGTGTTTCCGGATCTCCTCCATGACGCGTTGGTCGAGTAGTAGTTGTAGGTTCAAACTTTTAAACTAATTTTATACTCTAATTATTTATGACTATTTGTATTAGCAGAGTTATGTAATTTGTTTAAGATAATTACTTGAATAATCTTACTATTACTATAATTTATATTCTATTTTATGTTGTGATGTCTATATTTTGGTCCTTATACTCATCCGGTTCCTGGATTTGAATGTCCCCCGGTCCTATGATGCATATATTAAGTCTTATGATGTGGATGGTGGGTGGAATGTCCATCAGCAGGAAAGTGGTGTTCGCGCCATGCAAGATTCAGCAGGTGATCCTGGTCGGTCGGGACGTGAGGACGATGTCAACAGCCATGGCGAGGGGAGGACAAGGGGAGGTGAATCCTCCTCCTCTGCCTCGTGTCCCCGATACATTCATATGCTAATATTACCTCATTGGAGGTGCTACTTCGACTGTGGCCAGGTTAATCTCCTGCCATGGGGTGAATGCCTCAGGCTCCGAGTCAATGTTCCCTTGCGTGCTGCTGCTGCGAAACGTCAGGGCTTCCAAAAGTTCACCAACTTCACTGGTCATGGAAAAAATATCTCTCTATACGTCACAGAAAAAATCCTTCATTCTTGATTATTTTTTCAAAAAATAAAATTCTTTACACAGGTCCATTCTTTTGATTCAGTACTCTGCTGTTGCTTTCATCAAAAGTCAGATTTTTAATTCTGCACAAACAGTCGCCCATGGCAAGTGACTTTATTTCTATAATTGTGGATCCATTGCACCACAAAGGATTCACGTAATGGCCAGGCCTGTACTTTACGGATGATATTAGCACAAATGATATGGAAACAATTTACAAAATACAGGAATTAAAATTGCAATGCTAAATGAGATTCAGTTGATAAAAAATAAAAATCCTGACAATGTGTGCCTTCGTCATTCATTCATTAATTAAATAAATAAATAGGAAAATTCAAATATTTTAAGGCCTTTATATCTTGAGCGTGTGATGTTTAACGTGTGGAAGAATTAAAAAATTAAGAATACTTCCGTGGTTAACAATATTGTCACAAAATTAATTTATTATTTTCGAAGTGGTAGTTTTACGTCATCCGCAGACATTCAACTTGTGCTTTAATTTTAGCGTTCACCCCTATTGGGACAAATGATATGGAAGCAATTTACAAAATCCAGGAATTAAAATTCTGATGCTAAAAGAGATTCAGTTGATAAAAAAATAAAAATCCTAAACATAAAATCCTGACAATGTGAACCTACGTCATTCATTCATTAATTAAATAAATAGGAAAATTCAAATATTTTTAGGCCTTTATATCTTGAGTGTGTGATGTTTAACATGTGTAGAAATTAAAAAATTAAGAATACTTCTGTGGTTAACAATATTGTCACAAAATTAATTTTCATACAAGTTTTTTTCGAAGCGGCGGTTTTACGTCATTCAACTTTACGATTAACTCGTAATTTTCACTCCCCGTATAGCTCCTTAGAATCACCCCTATTAGCACAAAAATTCTGATGCTAAATGAGATTCAGTTGATAAAAAAATATAAATCCTAAACAAATAATCCTGACAATGTGAACCTACGTCATTCATTCATTAATTAAATAAATAAATAGGAAAATTCAAATATTTTAAGGGCCTTTATATCTTGAGCGTGTGATGTTTAACAAGTGCAAGAATTAAAAAAAAAAAGATACTTCCGTGGTTAACAATAATGTCACAAAATTAATTTTTTTCTAAGTGGCAGTTTTACGTCATCCGCAGACATTCCACTTGTGCTTTAATTTTACCGTTTAAAAAAGAATACAGCATTTAGAGTGGGGTAAAGGGGATTGAGTTTATGAATGTGGGGGGGAGAAATCAGGAGGAAGATTACATATCTTACGTCTTCCCATTTTTTGATAGATGTAACGGGAAAACAATGGGCTTACGGCGCGAAGGATATGTTTGATAAATAATAACAATATTGTCACAAAATTAATTTTTTTCGTACAAATTTTTATTATTTTTTTTCTAAGTGGTAGTTTTACGTCATCCGCAGACATTCCACTTTACGATTAACTCCGAGGAAACAATTTACAAAAACGACGAATTAAAATTGCGATTTTAAATGAGATTCAGGTGATAAAAAAAAATAAAAATCCTAAACATAAAATCTTGACAATGTGTGCCTACGTCATTAATTAAATAAATAGAAAAATACTAAATTTCACATATTTTAAGGCCTTTATATCTTGAGCGTGTGATGTTTAACGTGTGCAAGAATTAAAAAAAAATTAAGAATACTTCCGTGGTTAACAATAATGTCTCAAAACTAATTTTTTTTCGTGCACATTTTCTTTTTTTACGAAGCGGCGGTTTTACGTCATCCGCAGTCTTCCAACTTGTGCTTTAATTTTACCGATTAAAAAAGAATAATAATAATTTCGCATTTTAGAGTGGGAAAGGGGGGAGAAATCAGGAGGAAGATTACATATCTTACGTCATCCCATTTTTTTTTTTGAGAGATATGTATAACGGGAAAACAATGGGCGCGAAGCACACGTTTTGATAAATCGCCTATTATGGCGGCATTGCGCCCGACGGATAACTCACTAGTGAAAATTGCGAACGTTATTGTGCAAACGTGTTGTGCGCGCAATTTGAAATAGCAACAAATCACGCGGCCGCGCGCGAAGCCATTCATTCACTTGTGCATTCAAAGTACAGGCCAATTTTGAAGATGTATATTTGAACGATAAATGTTACCGTTGTGTTCACTGAATTATGCAGGCAATATCTTTGATTGCCTGTAAATCTTCTAAGGGAGGGGGGGAAGGGAGGGGAAGGGAGAGAAAGAGATGCGCGCGCACTTGTCGAGGTGAACACCGAATGCAATCGCCGAGGAAGGAGGAGGAAGACGGCTGTGATGTACGCGCATTAATACATGATATACACTAATGAGCGCCGTCTCACGACGTCCAGCCATCATCTTTATTCATCTCCAAAGTACGCCTACCCGATGAATTATACAGTGAAGAGCCGTCCAGCGTCGCATCCCGGCCAGATGTTATCTCCGTGGTCCATCCATCCATCCACCCACCCACGATCATTCAAACATTTCCGCAAGCTACAGTACTGATTGTCTGCGCTGCTGGATTTATGAGGTGACCCAGCCATAGAAGAGCTCTCTCTCTTTATCATCTGATCGCATCGTCTTACATCTCAAGAGGATCAGTGATGCTGCTTGCTTACAACTCTTCTCCACATTTGATGAGACTGTCTGATCCGTGACGGTTCCTCAACTAAAAAAACAAAAAAACATGCTGGATCGGAAAATGATGATAGGAGAGAATCCTGATTCCCCCCTCCCCCGCCCCCATTCAGAAACTCAACCCCCCCCCTTTCCCCCACTCTAAATGCGAAATTATTATTCTTTTTTATTAAACAATAAAATTAAAGCACAAGTTGGAAAGTCTGCGGATGACGTAAAACCACCGCTACGAAAAAAAAATAATTAATTTTGAGACATTATTGTTAACCACTGAAGTGTTGTTAATTTTTTAATTATTACACATGTTAAACATCACACGCTCAAGATATAAAAGGCCTTAAAATATTTGTATTTTCCTATTTATTTATTTAATTAATGAACAAATGACGAAGGCACACATTGTGTTGGATTTTTATTTTATTTATCAACTGAATCTCATTTAGCATCAGAATTTTTAATTCCTGGATTTTGTAAATTGTTTCCATATCATTATCCTCATTTTTTTGCTTAGCCGATCCTTCTATTCAGTAAAGGAAATTTATAGAAGAATCGGAGACGCCGAGTAATTTTCTATTTGGTTACAATTTTTTTATAAGTATATTTATATTATACAATAAAATAAAATAATGACTACATTCCACATTCTTGAAAGCTTAGCTGCTTCTTTACAAGGATCTACAGGAATATGATGATTATTCTATTCTATTCTACCAAATTTCTGGCCTCTTTATTAGTTTCCGCGCACCGGAGGCACAAATGTTGTCGTCAATTAACGAAAAATACTCCAGTTTCTTGTTATTTCATGTCGTTATGATTAGATGATGTGTTTTATTGTGGTTAGATTTAGATTTATTGTTGTTTCCATTAATCCTCGATTGAGGAAATAGGATGGATACGTCATACATTAAAAATTAAAAATGAACAAAATAAAGTAAATAATTAAATAGAAATTAACTTAAAATAAATTAGTAAAAGAAAGTGTATATAGACAAAAGTCAATATAAACACAACACACACACACACACACACTGGGGAAACACAAACAAGCACACACACACACACACTGAGGAACACGCAATGGAGGAGTTTTGAACCACTACTTGGACCAGGAAACTGTCCTTGCTCCAGCAGCAGCGCCATACATGAAACAAACAAACAAAAGAGCAGAAAAAACTGAATAGAAATTTTAAAGATATGTGATGTGTGCTATTTTACAAGGTTGGCAGCAGCAGCAGCTCATTCAACACTTGCAGCAGCAGCAGGAACCACCTTGATTTTAAATACTAGAAGAGGGACGATTAAGAAAATCCTGTACCACAGAGTAAAACAGCAGCAGCAGCAGCGCCATTTTAAAAAGAATAGTTTTACTCTGCTTCACCACGAAGCTTTTGTAGGAACTATTTTTTAACCTCTGGAGGGCGGAAGGAAGGAAGGCTGTTGTATAAAATTATCCCCCCGGGGGTGTGTATTGTGAATACTTTTCTGGTGTAGAGAGAGAGAACAAGGGCGATGCTTGTCCGACCTTAGAGCTGAACCTCTGATTTCTAGTCGCGCGCGTGTTTATTCATGAAACTCGCCATTTGTTTGAAACAAAATTAGTGTTTCGCTTTACAAACTTTAATATTTCATAAATATATATACAGGCTTGGTATAAAGTAAGTATTTGCAAACTTTTGAAGAAAGGTTTTGCAGCAACTCCTTTGATCTAGAATTCGTGCTAGAAAGTAGTAGTATTCTTCTAATTGCGCACGCTTTTGCAACTTAAATATTTCATTACTCCTGGAGCAGTTAGAAGACGCCCATACATAGGCTCATAATTGAATTGAAAAATACGCGAAATAAACCATTTTGACGTACTTTGTGTGTCAACGTGTTGCATTATCAGTGTTCTCAGAGAAAACTGGGAAGATGGCCTGCAGGAATATCTTTTATGGGGGATGGGATGGGAATGTCCGAATCTGTGTTCCTCTCCGTTATCGGGTTTCACGCAGATCACATCCCAGTTTTGGGAGAACAAACAAGGGCTGGAAACGCGAAATAGATGATTGTGCGATGACTGTGCAACAAGGGGGCAGGACAAGTCAATCTCCCTCTCCCCCTCCCTCCCCCCAGGGACCGTCGCCTCTTCTCGATGATTTATCGCGGGCTCGTGTCTGTAAACACTTGTTGAGTGGCCTCCAATAGTAGGTTTTATTCGGCTACCGGCGCCTTATCTCAGGTAGACGGACGGGCCTTGCTCCAGGTGATGGATGCTGCTGCTGCTTCCCTTCCCGCCAATTGACTCGTCATTCCCACCAAAAATCCGCGCCGTTCCTCTCAAATCGGCCGACTTTTCAAGTCTCCTTCCTGTCCCCTTTCCCAATAACAACAAAGCAGCTCAACTTCGTATATATTTACTACTCATCCATTCTCATTTCTAACGTTACAGTAAAACGTCTAATTCCAACCCCCTTAATCTATGGGCTTAATACAGCCTTTGGTGTCCTCCCCTCATTGAACACTGTCATCAGAAAATGAAAAGGCAATAAATATCTTGGAATGAGCTGCTTTTGAGACGTCGTCAGTTTTTTTTTGCTATAAAATGCGCTAAATTTAATATGATTACAGAATTATTTATGCTGTAATGAAATATAAGAAATAAAAATTCTCTGGGTCGTTGTGAGACGCTTGATCGACAGTACGTTTCTAATGAGCCAGTAAAATAATTCCAATTACATTATTTACATATGTTTTACTTTTATTTTTTTGGGAGGTTGGCAACACTTTATGATTTTTTTCCCTTCTTTCAAGTTGCAATTATCAACCTCATTATGATAATTCTATAAATTACGTCGTGACAACTACAATTTGTTGTAATCTGAGGTGTGTGATGTAAAGTAACCGTGACCCGAAATCATTAAAAAAAATTTTTTTTTTTGAAGTTAAAAAATTTGACCCCACTTGTTAGAAACGTTGCCCATGGATAACCTGGAGGAAATTAGAAACTCAAATATGAGAGCGAGCGTTCATGCATCACTATATATGTATATAGATAAGTAACGCTCGGTAAATCACGGTAACTCTGGTTTGAGCTGCATCAAAGCAACCACGTTGCAGAGAATAAATACACTTCAAGACAAAATTTTTCCATAACAATTACGATTTATAACATGAAGTTCGTTATTTAGTTAAACGGGTTTCAAAATAGTTGCTCAATACTTCTCTTTCATATGTCAAGTTATATATTTCCATAAATTATAATAACATCCATATTTCATGTTTATTGTTTTTTTAAGGTTTTGTTTATTCAAAAAAACATAAAAATTCCACCTTCTGAAATACCTAGGGAAATCCACCTTCAACTTCTATCAAGACCTGATGCGATTTCGAAGTCTGAAGTTCCAAGCTTTAGTAACGTAAAATTTCTAAAACAATTTTTTTTTCCTTTTTAAGGAACAGGCAACGAAAATAATATTGGATGCTGGATTTTCCCTAGGTGTTTTGTTCTATTTAAAGAAACATAATAAATTCCAGCCTTTTGCTCCTTATTTATAAATTACCTGGTTGCCCGGCGATGCCCGGGAATTCATTACAATTAGCCCACTACAGTATTTTATTCGACAGAAATCTCTTGATGAATGGCTTGGAAACGCACTAAAGGAAACCTTAGAACACCTTATAACTCGCAGTCTGTTTCTACAATTCCGGGGGTACATGACACAGAAGAAGAAGCATGCTGCCTTAATAATGCATGTTCCTAATTCTACTCGATCCTCCACTTTAGAATCTATTGAATTAAAACTGCCAAGTATAATGGAAGCAAACTGTTGATTATTTAATGCCGGTGGCTCAAAAACTACTTTATATAATAGCGTCACGTTCAATATGTTATCGTTATAGAAGCGTTAAGTAACACTAACCGTTCAACGTATTCCCTGGAACAGAATACTCACCTTAATAAAACACATATATAATCACAATTAATAGTCTTTGGAAACATTTATTGTTCTAAAATTATTGAAAAACCGCCAACACCTTTCATCCTTTTGACTTCAGTCAACCGATTAATCAACCAATAATTGTGGTTGTGTGTGTGTGTGTTTCCAGTAACCACCTTTGAAAAAAAAAACACAATAAACATGAAGTATTCTATGTGTAATATAACAACCGTGCCTACATTCAACATCAATTGAGAACAATTAACACTTTTTTTTTTCGAGGACCAATAATTGTGGTTGTGTGTTTCAGTAACACCAACCTTCAACCACTTTTTTAAAAAAAAAAAATAAGCATGAAATATATATATATATATATATATATATATATATATTAATTTCGTTACCTGTTCCTTGAAAAAAAAATGGTTTTAGAATTTTTATTCTGATTCCAGGAATTCTACAAGTGGTCGTTTTTGTCAGGAGGAGGGGGGTTTATTTTTTTTTTGGGTAGTGATATTAATTTAAGCTTTTTGTGCCTTTAGTACGGTTCGTGGAAGAAGCTGAAAGAAGGGACGGCAGGGGGTGGGGGAGTTTTTAACTACTAACAGAAAAATATAAGATATTAAATATGTAATTGCCGCCCAAAAGTATATGGCTCTATAAATATATTTTTACGGCGGGTAACGCTTTCGAGACGCAAAGTGGGCCACGGCTATAAAATACCAACCAACCAACCAACCCCCTTCCCCCTCCCTTTTCCCGTGCTTTGCTTTGCTTGGAAGGCCTGCGAATGATCCGCGACGGAGAAAGCTGAATCGGGGCGTCGTAATTAGAATATTCATAAGGCGGGCCCCTGATGATTCCCCTGCGAGGTCAGTGTGGGCTAAATGATGAGGGGGGCCAAGCAACCAACCCAGAGAGAGAGAGAGAGAGTTTTTGTTGTTGTCCGCGCCGTTTAGAGTTGATTATCGAGAGGTTGCCGGTGTCAGTCAGGGTTGGTTGTGGCTTTAACCGAGAAAACAATATTTGAGCTTCATCTTGTTATCGCTCTTGGACCGACGTGATTAATGTATTTATTATTGCGGTGTCAGGGATCACTAATCGCTTTGTTCTACAAGGATGATGGAGGGGGGCCGACCGTAATGGAACTCTGCTGATGAATTATCACGCGTGATTGAGCCCCAGGTATTTCATCCCTGTCCTTCCTAACGGAGAAGGCGATTTAACGCACGCCACTTCATCCCTGATGATAATAATAATCATATTCCTGTAGATCCTGCGAAAGAAGAAGCTGAGCTTTCAAGGATGTGTGGAATGTAGTCTCAGGGTGTGTGTACATTTATTACATTATTTTATTATATAAAAGATAAATATACTTATAACAAAAAAATTTTTTTTTGGTAACCAAATAGAAAAGGGCGATTTCCAACATTATTATAAACTAATTACTCGGCGTCTCCGATTCTTCTATAAATTTCCTTTGCTGAATAGAAGGAGGGGGGAGTGGCTAAGCAAAATATGAGGATAATTCAGCCTTAAATATACCTTGGTCATCGTCGGAGGAGGACAACAACAACTGCGGCGGCAATAGTCTGTTGAAGACCGTGAATTGTTAAATTTTACATCTGATGAAGTCCCAAAATGGGAGAGACGTAACGTCGTGTTTTTTTTTTGTAATTTTTTAAGTATCACATAAGTTTTAGAATTTTCTTCTCGAGTTAGATTTTATCATGCATGTTGGTTGATCACTTTTAAATATTATTTTGATTGTCCCCCACCCCCCTTTCTATTTTATTTATATACATATATCAAGGCATATTTCAACGCGCATTTTTAGTAAAACTAACGCCTTACTTTTACCCTTGTTGATTTTCGATTTTATTTCGGTTGCTTAGCCCCATGCATGTACTTAGTCAGTATCTAAGTCAGCTGCTGCTGCTGCGGAGTCTTGTTGTTCCCCCCATTTATTTCCCTGTAAATCACAACAGCAGTCATCTGCAAAAAGTCGGGACCTTAGAGTTTATATTATTATGCAGGCAAATCATTAATAAAAATGAGAAACAATAATGTGGGCCAATAATTGATCCCTGGGGGACTCCAAGATGTCGTTACTGATCCGAGTTCTCAAGTATGTAGTTGTGATTCTTTTGGTTTTTTTACTGAAGTTGAATAATTTTTTGCTCAGTTCCGAGTTTAAGTAAAGTCTCGTAGTAGGAATCTTTTGAGCGTTGTATGAGAACAATAATGTGGCAATAATCTGATCCTGGGGGACTCCAAGACGTTACTGATCCGAGTTCTCAAGTATGTAGTTCTGATTCTTTTGTTGTTGTTTTTTACTGAAGTTGAATAACTTTTTTGCTGGTTCGAGTTTAAGTAAAGTCTCGTAGTAGAAATCGTGTTTGAGCGGTAGTAGAGAAACAATAATGTGTTGCTAGAACTGATCCCTGGGGGACTCCAAGACGTTACTGATCCGAGTTCTGATTCTTTTTTTTTTACTGAAGTTGAAATAACTTTTTGCTGGTTCGAGTTTAAGTAAAGTCTCGTAGTAGAAATCGTGTTTGAGCGGTAGTAGAGAAACAATAATGTGGGCTAGAACTGATCCCTGGGGGACTCCAAGACGTTACTGATCCGAGTTCTGAAGTATGTAGTTCTGATTCTTTTTTTTTACTGAAGTTGAAATAACTTTTTTGCTGGTTCGAGTTTAAGTAAAGTCTCGTAGTAGAAATCGTGTTTGAGCGGTAGTAGAGAAACAATAATGTGGGCAAGAACTGATCCCTGGGGGACTCCAAGACGTTACTGATCCGAGTTCTCAAGGTATGTAGTTCTGATTCTTTGGTTTTTTTTTACTGAAGTTGAATAAGTTTTTTAGTTTAAGTAAAGTCTCGTAGTAGAAATCGTGTTTGAGCGGTAGTAGAGAAACAATAATGTGGGCTAGAACTGATCCCTGGGGGACTCCAAGACGACGTTACTGATCCCTAGTTCTGATTCTTTTTTTTTTACTGAAGTTGAAATAACTTTTTGCTGGTTCGAGTTTAAGTAAAGTCTCGTAGTAGAAATCGTGTTTGAGCGGTAGTAGAGAAACAATAATGTGGGCAAGAACTGATCCCTGGGGGACTCCAAGACGTTACTGATTCCGAGTTCTCAAGTATGTAGTTCTGATTCTTTGGTTTTTTTTACTGAAGTTGAATAAGTTTTTTAGTTTAAGTAAAGTCTCGTAGTAGAAATCGTGTTTGAGCGGTAGTAGAGAAACAATAATGTGGGCAAGAACTGATCCCTGGGGGACTCCAAGACGTTACTGATCCTAGTTCTCAAGGTATGTAGTTCTGATTCTTTGGTTTTTTTTTACTGAAGTTGAAATAACTATTTTGCTGGTTCGAGTTTAAGTAAAGTCTGGTAGTAGAAATCGCCTTTGAGCGTTAGTAGAGTGTTGTAAGGTGAGAAGTCCGTCGGCCGGAAATGTTGAGGGGGTGGTTGAACGATTCGCAAATAATAAACCGCCCCCCCTGTATTCGAGGCGGGTAAGAATAGCAGCAGCGGCAGATGTCCCTGGGTTCGCATGCGCAGACGGCCAGCCGCCATTTATTTTAAGAGTTGCGTATCGGGCGCGCGTGCCTGCGCAGCGCTCCCCGGAGCACGTACGGCCTGCACTTCTGCAACACTTTACTGCCGCTTCTTTTATCAAGGGGGAGAAACAGGTGTTGCAATTTCTCGCTCGCTACATTGTAGTCCGTCGATAAATAACTCGCACCTCGGGCCGTAGCGCACGTTCGCGTGTCGTTCGTCAGAGATCACAATGCGCCGTTAGCGAGCGACGGAGGTGGGGCCATGCTTAATATGGACGGACACGGCCTCATTACGACCCGTGTTTACGTTCTACTTTCCTGTCCCTTCCCTCTTCCCTCCCTTCCCTCCCTTCCCCCCCATCCCCCGACGCCGTTACTTATCCATTGCGGATAACACCGCTTCCAAGACGTCTTAATGACAGAGTCGCGTCTCCTCTCTTATCCCCAGACACTGGCGCTCCTTACCACAACCACTTCCATCTCCATCGTTTCATCTCTCCTAAACCAGCCTTTTTACTGTGTTTGATACAATTTTTGTCATCGGCGGATATCAGCGGCCGCCCAAAATTATTCTTTGTTCCTCCTCCTCCCGAAACGTCCTTTTGTAAATTCTAATGTCATTTAGTGGCTCATTTTCAGATTGGGAGATAAGTCCTCATGAGATTTAGCGAAAGAAAGTAAGTCCTTTTCCGACGAAGCTCATCTCCATCGTTTCATCTCTCCAAAACCAGTTTTTTTACCGTGTTTGATACAAATTTTGTCATCGGTTATCAGCGGGCGCCCAAAATTATTCTTTGTTCCTCCTCCCGAAACGTCTCCTTACCACAAGCACTTCCAAACGATGAAAGTAAGTCCTTTTTCCCACGAAGCTCATCTCCATCGTTTCATCTCTCCTAAACCAGCCTTTTTACTGTGTTTGATTCAATTTTTTGTCATCGGAGGATATTAGCGGGCGTCCAGCCCAAAATTATTGTTCTTTGTTCCTCCTCCTCCTCCCGAAACGTCTTTTTTGCAAATTCTAATGTCATTTAGTGGCTCATTTTCAGATTGGGAGAGATTTAGCGAAAGAAAGTAAGTCATTTTCCCACGAAGCTCATCTCCAACGTTTTATCTCTCCCAAAATCAGCTTTTACTATCTTTGATACAATTTGTCATCAGATATCAGCGGGCGCGCAGCCCAAAATTATTGTTCTTTCTTCTTCCTCCTCCTCCTCCTCCTCCTCCTCCTCCTGAAACGTCCTTTTGCTCAGTCTAATGTCATTTAGTGGCTCATTTTCAGATTGGGAGATTTGTCCGCATGAGATTAGCGAAAGAAAGTAAGTCAGTCCTTTTCCCCCACGAAGCTCATCTCCATCGTTTCATCTCTCCTAAACCAGCCTTTTTACCGTGTTTGATACAATTTTTGTCATCGGCGGATATCAGCGGGCGCCCAGCCCAAAATTATTGTTCTTTGTTCCTCCTCCTCCTCCCGAAACGTCCTTTTGCTCAGTCTAATGTCATTTAGTGGCTCATTTTCAGATTGTGAGATAAGTCCTCATGAGATTAGCGAAAGAAAGTAAGTCAGTCCTTTTCCCCACGAAGCTCATCTCCATCGTTTCATCTCTCCTCCTAAACCAGCTTTTTACTGTGTTTGATACAATTTTTGTCATCGGATATCAGCGGGCGCAGCCCAAAATTATTGTTCTTTCTTCCTCCTCCTCCCGAAACGTCCTTTTGCTCAGTCTAATGTCATTTAGTGGCTCATTTTCAGATTGTGAAATATGTCCGCATGAGATTAGCGAAAGAAAGTAAGTCAGTCCTTTTCCCCACGAAGCTCATCTCCATCGTTTTATCTCTCCTCCTAAACCAGCCTTTTTACCGTGTTTGATACAATTTTTTGTCATCGGCGGATATCAGCGGGCCCAGCCCAAAATTATTGTTCTTTGTTCCTCCTCCTCCCGAAACGTCCTTTTGCTCAGTCTAATGTCATTTAGTGGCTCATTTTCAGATTGGGAGATATGTCCGCATGAGATTTAGCGAAAGAAAGTCAGTCCTTTTTCCCACGAAGCTCATCTCCATCGTTTTATCTCTCCTAAGGAGTCTTTTTACCGTGTTCAAAATTGTTCGATACAATTTTTGTCATCGGATATCAGCGGGCGCCCAAAATTATTCTTTGTTCCTCCTCCCGAAACGTCTCCTTACCACAAGCACTTCCAAACGATGAAAGTAAGTCCTTTTCCCACGAAGCTCATCTCCATCGTTTTATCTCTCCTAAACCAGCCTTTTTACTGTGTTTGATACAATTTTTGTCATCGGAGGATATCAGCGGGCGTCCAGCCCAAAATTATTGTTCTTTGTTCCTCCTCCTCCTCCCGAAACGTCCTTTCGTAAATTCTAATGTCATTTAGTGGCTCATTTTCAGATTGGGAGATAAGTCCTCATGAGATTAGCGAAAGAAAGTCAGTCCTTTTCCCACGAAGCTCATCTCCATTGTTTCATCTCTCCTAAACCAGCTTTTTACTGTGTTTGATACAATTTTTGTCATCGGCGGATATCAGCGGGGCGCCCAAAATTATTGTTCTTTGTTCCTCCTCCTCCTCCCGAAACGTCCTTTTGCTCAGTCTAATGTTCAATTAGTGGCTCATTTTCAGATTGGGAGATAAGTCCTCATGAGATTAGCGAAAGAAAGTCAGTCATTCCTTTTCCCACGAAGCTCATCTCCATCGTTTTATCTCTCCTAAACCAGCCTTTTTACTGTGTTTGATACAATTTTTGTCATCGGATATCAGCGGGCCGCCCAAAAAAATTGTTGTTTCGTTCCTCCTCCTCCTCCCGAAACGTCCTTTTGCTCAGTCTAATGTCATTTAGTGGCACGTTTTCAGTTTCGGAAATACGTCATCATCGAGCATTTTCGACGAATCGGAAGCTCAAAACGTTTCACCGTACTCGTGGGTAAAGAAGATCGATCAATCGATCAATTAATCAACCAACGCAGCGCGTTGCTTGAAGACCGTGAAAACTGTCGAAAATTTTTTTTGTTTGTTTTGAGGACTTCCCAACACATGAAATCATAATCCACTGACTTAGGTGAAAAGGTGACGGGAACGGTTTCTGATTTTTTTTTTGAGGTTGCTAATTAAAATTTTCGTTGTGGAATTTCTTCTTAGTGCGTGGTTCTGATCCTTTGCCAAATTCCGTTGAATCAGGAACGCGTTGTGTTGTTTTGAAAGTGATTTAGAACTGTTGAGGCTTCAAATGGGGAATAAATATGTCAGGAACCCTGAACACGGTCTCACCTTTCCCCATTAAATTTGTCCATAGGTAGGTTTTTATTTTAAACATTTTGATATTACTATTTCGTTCATGAAAATCGGACGCCCTTCGTACTTGAAAAAGCATCTGTTTCCGTGTAACCTGTTTGAGGCTTAAATTGGAATGTTAGGAACCTTGAACACGGTCTCACCTTTCCCCGTTAAATTTGTCCATATGTATGTGTTTATTTTAATCATTTGATATTACTATTTCGTTCATGAAAATCGGACGCCCTTCGTACTTGAAAAAGCATCTGTTTCCGTGTAGCCTGTTTGAGGCTTCAATTGGAAAATGTCAGGAACCCTGAACACGGTCTCACCTTTCCCCTTTAAATTTGTCCATATGTTGGTTTATTTTAAACATTTGATATGACTATTTCGTTCATGAAAATCGGACGCCCTTCGTACTTGGAAAAGTATCTGTTTCCGTGTAGTCTGTTTGAGGCTTCAATTGGAAAATGTCAGGAACCTTGAACACGGTCACACCTTTCCCCATTAAATTTGTCCATATGTATGTGTTTATTTTAATCATTTGATATTACTATTTCGTTCATAAAAATCGGACGCCCTTCGTACTTGAGAAAGCATCTGTTTCCGTGTAACCTGTTTGAGGCTTCAATGAAAAATGTCAGGAACCCTGAACACGGTCTCACCTTTCCCATTAAATTTGTCCATATGTATGTTTATTTTAAACATTTGATATGACTATTTCGTTCATGAAAATCGAACGCCCTTCGTACTTGAAAAAGCATCTGTTTCCGTGTAGCCTGTTTGAGGCTTCAATTGGAAAATGTCAGGAACCCTGAACACGGTCTCACCTTTCCCATTAAATTTGTCCATATGTATGTGTTTATTTTAATCATTTGATATTACTATTTCGTTCATGAAATCGGACGCCCTTCGTACTTGGAAAAGCATCTGTTTCCGTGTAGCCTGTTTGAGGCTTCAATTGGAAATGTCAGGAACCCTGAACACGGTCTCACCTTTCCCATTAAATTTGTCCATATGTATGTTTATTTTAAACATTTGATATTACTATTTCTTTCATAAAATCGAACGCCCTTTGTATTTGGAAGCATCTGTTTCCGTGTAACTTGTTTGAGGCTTCAATTGGAAAATGTCAGGAACCCTGAACACGGTCACCTTTCCCATTAAATTTGTCCATATGTATGTTTATTTCAAACATTTGATATTATTATTTGTTTCATAAAATCGAACGCCCTTCGTACTTGAGAAAGCATCTGTTTCCGTGTAACCTGTTCAATGCCAAAAACCCCCTTTTGTTCTTATACATCGCGTGCTAAATTGTAATTCGCCTTTATGTCATGTTTCTAGCAATTTATTCTTAATTTAAGGTTCTGCGCTCTTAGATAATTTCATTCCTCGAAAAAGTATTGTAATAAGGACGTCCTGAGTTCAGTTCAGCTCTGGCTGAAGAGTGGGCGGTTAATCGTTCGATTCTTGCAATAGTAATTGGTATATATTATTTTAACTTGTTCCCATTGTTCGGTACAGACGACGACCGACCGCAATTTTCCCCCTTTTTTACATTTTTGCACTTGCCCACGGTCAATTCTAAGTGAATAAATAAATAAATTCGCCCGTCCTGTATTTTTTTATTATTATTATTATTTTAAAAACTTTTATCGTACAGATTATCATCAGTTAGGACGATAACGATACAGTATATATACAATATTAAAAAGGTGTATAATTAACATGATAACGTGAAGATAGGTTAATTCATTTAATTAACCTACTTTAGGAGAATTGGTTAGGTTTATTTATTTTTGCGAGTACCTGAGAGGGGGGGGGGCGGCATACGACTTAGGGGGGCGAGTGAGGATTGACAGGATTTATGGAGGATTAATGAGGATGTGACATGAAAAAAAAAATATTGGACAGGATCCAACCAAACACAAAAAAATTAGAGAAATTGTGGATGTCAAACGCAACATAATTCATGACATAAGAGAGAGAGACAAACTACTGATTCTGGTTAGGACACGTACAAAGGATGCCAGGAAACAAGACTACACCCCCGAAAAACAAATTCTACAATGGAAGCCTGAAGGAAGAAGAAAGGAAAAAACTAGGCAGGCCCAGAAAGAGCTGGATTAGTGGCAATAAATGAGGAAATCGGAGAAAGAGGAATAGAAGAAAATTTATGGAAAGACAGAGAGGAGTGGCGTTACGGTATAAAACGATATATATATATATATATATATATATAAGCCTAAAGGAAGAAGGAAAAAAGGCAGGCCTAGAAAGAGTGGCATAAATGAGGAAATTCGGGAAACAGGAATGGAAGAAAATTTATGGAAAGACAGAGAGGAGTAGCGTTACGGTATAAAACGATATATATATATATATATATATATATATGGAAGCCGGAAGGAAGAAGGAAGAAACAAGGACAGGCCCAGAAAGAGCTGGATTAGTGGCAATAAATGAGGAAATCGGAGAAAGAGGAATGGAAGAAAATTTATGGAAAGATAGAGAGGAGTGGCTTTTGGGAATCGGAAGACGCAAGATGTTATAAAACTATATATTTTTGGAAGCCGTAAGGAAGAAAGTAAAACAAAGGCAGGCCCAGAAAGAGCTGGGGATTAGTGGCATAAATGAGGAAATCTGAGGAAGAGGAATAGAAGAAAATTTATGGAAAGACAGAGAGGAGTGGCGTTACGGTATAAAACTATATATATATATATATATATATATATAAAGGAAGAAGGAAAAACGGCAGGCCTAGAAAGAGTGGCATAAATGAGGAAATCCGGGAAAGAGGGATAGAAGAAAATTTATGGGAAGATAGAGAGGAGTGGCGTTACGGTATAAAACTATATATATATATATATATATATAAAGGAAGAAGGAAAAAACGGCAGGCCTAGAAAGAGCTGGATTAGTCACATAAATGAGGAAATCCGAGAAAGAGGAATAGAAGAAAATTTATGGAAAGGCATAGAGGAGTGGCGTTAGGGAATAGGAAGACGCAAGACGTTATAAAACGATATATATGTATAGAAGCCGGAAGGAAGAAGGAAAAAACAAGGCAGGCCCAGAAAAGAGCTGGATTAGTGGCATAAATGAGGAAATCCGAGAAAGAGGAATAGAAGAAAATTTATGGAAAGACAGAGAGGAGTGGCGTTAGGGAATAGGAAGACGCAAGACGTTATAAAACGATATATCTATATATATGGAAGCCGGAAGGAAGAAGGAAAAAAAAGGCAGGCCCAGAAAGAGCTGGATTAGTGGCATAAATGAGGAAATCCGAGAAAGAGGAATAGAAGAAAATTTATGGAAAGGCATAGAGGAGTGGCGTTAGGGAATAGGAAGACGCAAGACGTTATAAAACGATATATATGTATAGAAGCCGGAAGGAAGAAGGAAGAAAACAAGGCAGGCCCAGAAAGAGCTGGGGATTAGTGGCATAAATGAGGAAATCCGAGAAAGAGGAATAGAAGAAAATTTATGGAAAAGACAGAGAGGAGTGGCGTTTGGGAATAGGAAGACGCAAGACGTTATAAAACGATATATATATATATAATTTTTTGTCTTCTTAGTCAATTGTATTACTCGTATATTGCAATTAAGAAAGAAGCTGTATCAAAAAAAATCGCCCTATAATTAGTGGAATCAAGTCCAATGATTTATTTGAATAGCAGAGAGAAGTGAGTTTTTGATTGTACGTGGGTGGGTGGTTAGCCTGAGGCCACTTGTTCCCCATATGTGGTTGTGTGGGGGTGGATACGACGACCCCAGCTGCCTGCTGACACCCCACACACCCCCACACCACTAAACACTTCCGCCGCATACTGTGCACATTTTGATTCGTCGCCCGCCCTTCGGACGGACCGACCTTTCAGGGTTCCCCCCCAGATACACAAAGGCCCATGGCTCTCTCATCTCGCACGTGTTTGGTTTCCCATTCTAAATGAAGAATTGTTTTCGGCTTTCCTTATTGTCTGCTGCGTTGTTGTTTTTTCTTCTTCTTCTTCTGGTCAGCTTCCAGTCCTGTCTAAAATTATTACCGGGGCGGCAATTAGTCAGTGGCGAATAACTCTGGAGCTGGAGCATCTAGGGACTAGGATTAGCAGACTTTGGGGTGTGTAAATATTTATGACGGGCTAATTTGGCGTTTGAGAAGCATCCGAGTGTGACACTTTTCTGCTTACTTATGCAGCGACTTAAGAGGGTCTCACACATTCAAAAAATCCTCCCCACAAGGGGTTGAATTCTTTCAAAGCGGGATTTTCCGCTCTAGCATCTGTTTGTTCGTTCACCTTGCGCCACGGCGACCTCGGCCGCCATTTTGATAAATTTTATCACGTTGCTTTCTAATATATATATCTTACTGTGTACGCAAATTGAATTATAAAAACCGGAATATTTTTTTATCGCTTCGAGGACGAGCTGGACAACTTTTTTGATCGAGTTCTTGAAGCCTTCAGCGATAGAAATGAGATGTAGTCAGCCTAATAAACTTTTAAGATAATTAACACCAATTTTTTTTAAAAAAATAAAATAAAATCTGTATTTCCATATATCAGGGCATCGGAGTTTGTTATTTTTCTACTTCACTTGATGTAGGGAAAAATGGTTTTATAAACGTCTAATGAAGGAAAATTTGCCCTTCAATTTTAGGATGTCCTTGAACGTACCTGAATGTTGGTTGAATTATGTAATGGAATGGACGACTTCCATATGCTTCAGATATTTTCATCCCAGAAAATCCAAATATCATCTACATACTGTTGTATCGTAATTTTCTCCAGAGCTCCTGCACTATTAATACAAATAATTGTTTTTTTAAAAAATTTACATGTCTTTAATGAATAATTGTACTTAATGCGCGATTCTCATCATAACAAATCTATTAATTCCTGTCCGAAAAAACTGAACGACCAAATTTAATTACATAAATTTGTCAAGTAAGGAGGATAAAAAAAAATTTTTTCTCCAGTTGTTTGATCTAAAATTATAAATTTACTAAAAAAAATATTTGTTGTTAACTTGCATTTCTGTAGCATATTTTAGAATTCCGTAAATCATTTGCAATTTTATTTATTCTGTAAGGTCCAACCCCCGTTATAAAATGTATGGGTTCCTTTGATGGACTGATGTGGTGTTTTTTTTTAATTTTTTAAATAATATAGTTACTTTAATATTTGAGAGGATTGAAAGACTTCTACGGTCAGTTTTTAAATTTTCCCCATAGTTTTTTTGGGGATTTTCTATTATTTTTTTCAGTTAAAGGTCGTTTCATTATTTCACGTTTTTATATTTTAAAAAAATATTTTTTTAATATACTTACTTTAATATTTGAGAGGAGCGAAAGACTTCTACGGTCAGTTTTTAAATTTTCCCCATTTTTTTCTGGGTTTTTCTATTATTTTTTTTCAGTTAAAGGTCCTTTCATTATTTCACATTTTTATATTTTAAAAGAATAATATTTTTAATATACTTACTTTAATATTTGAGAGAATTGAAAGACTTCTACTACGGTCAGTTTTTAAATTTTCCCCATTTTTTCTGGGATTTTCTATTATTTTTTTTCAGTTAAAAGTCGTTTTATTATTTCACGTTTTTATATTTTAAAAAAATAATATTTTTAATATACTTTCTTTAATATTTGAGAGGAGCGAAAGACTTCTACGGTCAGTTTTTAAATTTTCCCCATTTTTTTTGGGATTTTCTATTATTTTTTTCAGTTAAAGGTCGTTTCATTATTTTACGTTTTGATGTTTTAAAAAAATAATATTTTTAATATACTTTCTTTAATATTTGAGAGGAGCGAAAGACTTCTACGGTCAGTTTTTAAATTTTCCCCATTTTTTTCTGGGTTTTTCTATTATTTTTTTTCAGTTAAAGGTCCTTTCATTATTTCACATTTTTATATTCTAAAAGAATAATATTTTTAATATACTTACTTTAATATTTGAGAGGAGACTTCTACGGCCAGTTTTTAAATTTTCCCCATAGTTTTTTTTGGGGATTTTCTATTATTTTTTTCAGTTAAAGGTCGTTTCATTATTTCACGTTTTTATATTTTAAAAAATAATATTTTTAATATACTTACTTTAATATTTGAGAGCAGTGAAAGACTTCTACGGTCAGTTTTTAAATTTTCTCCATTTTTTTCTGGGATTTTCTATTATATTTTTTCTTTTAAAGGTCGTTTTATTATTTTACGTTTTGATGTTTTAAAAAAATAATATTTTTAATATACTTACTTTAATATTTGAGAGGAGTGAAAAGAATTCTACGGTCAGATTTTAAATTTTCCCCATTTTTTTTCTGGGATTTTCTATTATTTTTTTCAGTTAAAGGTCGTTTCATTATTTTACGTTTTGATGTTTTAAAAAAATAATATTTTTAATATACTTACTTTAATATTTGAGAGGAGCGAAAGACTTCTACGGTCAGTTTTTAAATTTTCCCCATAGTTTTTTTGGGGATTTTCTATTATTTTTTTTCAGTTAAAGGTCGTTTCATTATTTCACATTTTTATATTTTAAAAGAATAATATTTTTTAATATAATTACTTTAATATTTGAGAGGATTGAAAGACTTCTACTACGGTCAGTTTTTAAATTTTCCCCATTTTTTTTCTGGGTTTTTCTATTATTTTAATTTTCAGTTAAAAGTCGTTTTATTATTTCACGTTTTTATATTTTAAAAAAATAATATTTTTAATATACTTACTTTAATATTTGAGAGGAGCGAAAGACTTCTACGGTCAGTTTTTAAATTTTTCCCATCGTTTTTATTCTGGGGATTTTTCTATTATTTTTTTTCAGTTAAAGGTCGTTTCATTATTTTACGTTTTGATGTTTTAAAAAAATAATATTTTAATATACTTTAATATTTGAGAGGAGCGAAAGACTTCTACGGTCAGTTTTTAAATTTTCCCCATTTTTTTCTGGGTTTTTCTATTATTTTTTTTCAGTTAAAGGTCCTTTCATTATTTCACATTTTTATATTTTAAAAGAATAATATTTTTAATATACTTACTTTAATATTTGAGAGGATTGAAAGACTTCTACGGTCATGTTTTTTAAATTTTCCCCATAGTTTTTTTGGGGATTTTCTATTATTTTTTTCAGTTAAAGGTCGTTTCATTATTTCACGTTTTTATATATTTAGAAAATTTTTTTAATATAATTACTTTAATATTTGAGAGGAGCGAAAGACTTCTACGGTCAGTTTTTAAATTTTCCCCATTTTTTTCTGGGATTTTCTATTATTTTTTTTTCAGTTAAAGGTCGTTTCATTATTTTACGTTTTGATGTTTTAAAAAAATAATATTTTTAATACACTTACTTTAATATTTGAGAGGAGCGAAAGACTTCTACGGTCAGTTTTTAAATTTTCCCCATTTTTTTTCTGGGTTTTTCTATTATTTTTTTTCAGTTAAAGGTCCTTTCATTATTTCACATTTTTATATTTTAAAAGAATAATATTTTTAATATACTTACTTTAATATTTGAGAGGATTGAAAGACTTCTACTACGGTCAGTTTTTAAATTTTCCCCATTTTTTTTCTGGGTTTTTCTATTATTTTAATTTTCAGTTAAAAGTCGTTTTATTATTTCACGTTTTTATATTTTAAAAAAATAATATTTTTAATATAATTACATTTAATATTTTGAGAGGGGCGAAAGACTTCTACGGTCAGTTTTTAAATTTTCCCCATTTTTTTTCTGGGATTTTCTATTATTTTTTTCAGTTAAAGGTCGTTTCATTATTTTACGTTTTGATGTTTTAAAAAAATAATATTTTTAATACACTTACTTTAATATTTGAGAGGAGCGAAAGACTTCTACGGTCAGTTTTTAAATTTTCCCCATTTTTTTCTGGGATTTTCTATTATTTTTTTTTCAGTTAAAGGTCGTTTCATTATTTTACGTTTTGATGTTTTAAAAGAATAATATTTTTAATATACTTACTTTAATATTTGAGAGGAGTGAAAGAATTCTACGGTCAGTTTTTAAATTTTTCCCATCGTTTTTTGGGGATTTTCTATTCTTATTTTTTACTTACAGGTCGTTTCATTATTTCACGTTTTTATATTTTAAAAAAATAATATTTTTAATATACTTACTTTAATATTTGAGAGGAGCGAAAGACTTCTACGGTCAGTTTTTAAATTTTCCCCATTTTTTTCTGGGATTTTCTATTATTTTTTTTTCAGTTAAAAGTCGTTTCATTATTTCACGTTTTTATATTTAAAAATAATATTCTTTATATACTTACTTTAATATTTGAGAGGAGCGAAAGACTTCTACGGTCAGTTTTTAAATTTTCCCCATAGTTTTTTTGGGGATTTTCTATTATTTTTTTCATTTAAAGGTCGTTTCATTATTTCACGTTTTTATATAAAAAATATTTTTAATATACTTACTTTAATATTTGAGAGGAGTGAAAAGAATTCTACGGTCAGTTTTTAAATTTTTCCCATCGTTTTTTTGGGGCATTTTCTATTATTTTTTTTTCAGTTAA
>CM067381.1:78566423-78653923 GCA_034510155.1 Eucriotettix oculatus
AAAAGTCGTTTCATTATTTCACGTCCCATTATGTCTTTTTTAGATTTCTACCTCACAAAATCAAATTATATTACAACTTTTCTACCGTATCAGGGTTTTATCGTCAGTTTTGTCGTTGGATGTAGATTAAATGAGGTTTAACGCGTTTAGTTAGTTAGTTAGTTGGTTGTAGAGTTGCAGAATTTGAAGAAACGTGTGAGAAATTATTCTACTCATGGCCTTCAAGGTGAACGTCGCAGATTTGTATTTACAGAATGATTTCCTCCTTTAAAGACGTTTGATCTGAAGATTCTCCCTCATTAAATCGAATAAATTTATGGCAAAATCACAACAACAGGTTTTTAACTAGTTAATTCCTTGTCTCATCGCCACGTTTGCGACTTCCCTAGGTAATTTCTTCAAATGTTATTACAAAATTTGTACATAAAAAAAATAAAATGATGCATAACAATTATTAAATATTCAGAATTGAATTTTTTTTTGTAGTGATATTACCAGAGGAAGAGTCAAACGTGGTGACGATGCGTCACTTTAATTTAAATTAAATTAAAATAAGAATTTTATGTCTGAAACGTATTCCATCATTGCGTACGATGAGGACTTATTTTGGTTAATTCGTTGTTTTATCGCTGTTTCTTCTTCTTCTTCTTTTTTTTTGATCCCATAGTTAATTTAAACGTTGTCCTTGGACGATGGTAATTGTTCTTTTTTTTTATTAAAGTTCTTGGAATAATGTATTCACCACCTTTCAGTCCACTTAGCTTCAATGTCGAATTTTAAATTATTTTCGGTGGAAATGACGAAATATGGGGGAAACGTTCATGGCCAAAGTTAAAATTATTTCTTGGAAAACCAGTTTATTTTCTGGTGGTAAAGTAGTTCCTGATTTCAGCTCAAATAGTTGAAGAGGGATGGAATAGAATAATTTTTATGTTCTCAAAGCTTCATTTTTTTAAAAAAAGGGTTGTTTGTTTTTTGATAGTGTTTACTGTACTTTCATTGAATTCCGTAAACTGAAGTCATTCGTAGGTGTAAGCAATTTTAGTTTATTTGATTGCAGAAAATTGAATAAGAATTTTATGTCAGAAACGTATTCCATCATTGCGTACGATGAGGACTTATTTTGGTTAATTCGTTGTTTTATCGCTGTTTCTTCTTCTTCTTCATCTTCTTCTTCTTTGATTCCACAGCTAATTTAAACGTTGTCCTTGGACGATGGTAATTTTTTTTTTTTTTTTTTTAAAGTTCTTGGAATAATTGATTCACCACCTTCCTTTCAGTCCACTTAGCTTCAATGCCACGCCTCGAATTTTTAAATGATTTTCGGTCGAAATGGACGAAATATGGGGGAAACGTTCATGGCAAAAGCTGAAATTATTTGTTAGGAAAGCGAGTTTAGTAAAGTAGTTCCTGATTTCAGCTCAAATAGTTGAAGGAGGGGGAGGAGGATGGAATAGAATAATTTTTATGTTCTCAAAGCTTCATTTTTGTTAGAAGGGGTTTTTTTTTGATAGTGTTTACTGTGTTTTCCGAAAGCTGAAGTCATTCGTAGGTGTAAGCAATTTTAGTTTATTTTAACGCGTTTAGTTAGTTAGTTAGTTAGTTAGTTGGCTGTTTGGCCGCCTCTGTAGTAGTAGTAGTTCAAAGCAATGGTAAAAGGGAGTTAACTCCATGTAGGCCTATTTAAGAAATCGATTCCGGAATCATTAAATGGGAAAAGGAGAAGAAAGCTGAAAATATATTAAAAACACTTGATTTTCGTAAAAAAAAAATATTTGTGTTAAGTCTATAAATCGAAATTATTACAAGTGCAGTGCAAATAATAATAATAAGAAAATATACTTGACAAGCATGGAGACAGATGTTTAATAACAGGAATGAGAAAAATGGATGAAAAGAAAGGAATAAGTTTATTTGATTGCAGTAAAATTGTATAAGTGTCTTGGTCGTTATTTGACTCCTTGTTTCTATTTTAATATACTTTATTTTTATTTTTTTCCCTCCTCCTCCGTTACGTGGTCGTTATTTATTTGTTATAAGCGTACGATTAATTGCCCTGGACCAGTTGTGTGTTTGTCCCTGAGGCAGCTGTGATATCTGCGCCAATTACAGTCCTCGGCCACTATTATATCATTTAAATATACGCACGCGAAAATGCTGCACGAAGGATTATTATTTGATATGCGAAGGAGGGAAAACGTTTCGACTTGTAAATTGCTCTAATGACAATCCTCGGTGTTTCGCAATCGTGATTGCCCTCAAGAAGAAGGAGAAGAAAGGCGGCGCTAGTGTCCTTCCGCGAGACAATTAAGGCCGCAGAATGGTCGTCACTAACAATCTGCCTTTATCATCCGTTTGCCGGGTCCGACCTTTCATCTTCACGTCTTACTACCACTCATTACAGTCGCCTCTTCAAGTCTCCATTAATCCCAGCTTTATTCCTTTCTTTTCATCCATTTTTCTCATTCCTGATACACGATCTCACGTTCCTGTTATTAAACATCTGTCTCCATCCTTGTCAAGTATATTTTCTTCTTCTTATTATTATTATTTGCACTGCACTTGTAATAATTTGGATTTATAGACTTAACACACACACACATATATATTTTTTTTTTTACAAAAATCAAGTGTTTTTTTTTCTTCATATATATTTTTTTCAGCTTTCTTCTTCTCCTGTTTCCATTTAATGATTCCGGAATCGATTTCTTAAATAGTCCTCCATGGAAGTTAACTCTCTTTTACCATTGCTTTGAACTACTACAGAGGCGACCAAACAGCCAACTAACTAACTAACTAAACGCGTTAAAAAAAAACTAAAAATTGCTTACACCTACGAATGACTTCAGCTTACGGAATTCAATGAAAGTACAGTAAACAATATCAAAAAAAAACCAACCCCATCCTTTTAACACAAAAATGAAGCTTTGAGAACATAAAATTATTCTATTCCACTATTTGAGCTGAAATCAGGAACTACTTTACTAAACTCGCTTTTCCAAGAAATAATTTCAGCTTTTTGCCATGAACGTTTCCCCCCCATATTTCGTCCATTTCGACCGAAAATCATTCATTTAAAAATTCGAGGCGTGACATTGAAGCTAAGTGGACTGAAAGGAAGGTGGTCAATAAATTATTCCAAGAACTTTAATAAAAAAAAAGAAAAATTACCATCGTCCAAGGATAACGTTTAAATTAACTATGAAATCCAAAAAACAGAAGAAGAAGAAGAAGAAACAGCGATAAAACAACGAATTAACAAAAATAAGTCCTCATCTTTACGCAATGATGGAATACGTTTTCAGACATAAAATTTTTTATTCAATTTTCTGCAGTCAAATAAACTAAAAATTGCTTACACCTACGAATGACTTCAGCTTACGGAATTCAATCAAAGTACAGTAAACACTATCAAAAAAAACATTTTAACCATGTCAGCAGGTTAGTTAAATTATTGTTACTTGCCTAAGCTTTCTAGTGTGTCTTTTTGCTTCTTTTTACTATTACAACTAGTATCGTCTAGCTTTAGAAGTTGAATCTGTGGTATTAGGAAGAACATTAAAAGGTATAAGGAATAAATAATAATAATGGCCCTAATACTGATCCTTGTGGGACTCCAATCTGATTTATGGTATTTCACCTGTGCACGAGAGTTTCTCAAGTAATTGATTAATCTCATCATCATCAGTCCAATTTAATTAATTAATTTATTTACTAAGAGACGATAAGAATTTAACAGAGGAAGTTTCATTTACATTTTTTTTTGCTGTCGTATTTAAGTGTAATAGATTGTAAAGTTGTGTTGTGTGTGTGTGTGTGAAATTGCATGAAATGTGTTTTTTTGTCACAGTTATTTGTTAGTCCGTCGTTCACATTAAACCCATGTTAGGGCAGGTTAGTTAAATTATTGTTACTTGCCTAAGCTTCTAGTGTGTCTTTGTTACTTTTTACTATTACAACTAGTATCGTCTAGCTTTAGAAGTTGAATCTATGGTATTAGGAAGATCATTAAAAGGTATAAGGAATAATAATAAAGGCCCTAATACTGATCCCTTATAGAATTTGAATCTATGGTATTAGGAAGATCATTAAAAGGTATAAGGAATAAATAATAATAATGGCCCTAATACTGATCCCTGTGGGACTCCAATCTGATTTATGCTATTTCACCTGTTCTTGCCCTTTGGATCTCAAGCATTCCATGTTTGGTTAAAATGAATTCAATTGAATAAACTCCATTTTTAAATGCCATGGACTATTTTCCATCCTTTACCGCATAATTATTTATTGATCAGCAGCAAGTGATACAGATTGGTAACAGGGGCCAAGCTGACCTCGTGGCGCATTATTAGCAGAGTTTTTTGGGGTTTCATAAATCTTATTGTAGCCGATTGAGAGAGACATATATATGCGAATTACGTGTTTGCTTTAGAATTTGAATCTATGGTATTAGGAAGATCATCAAAAGGTATAAGGAATAATAAATAATAATGGCCCTAATACTGATCCCTGTGGGACACCCACCAGTTTTTAATAATTCCTCAATCTGTTTTATGTATTTCACCTGTTTTTCCCCTTTGGATCTCAAGCATTCCATGTTTGGTTAAAATAATTCATAAATCTTATTGTAGCCGATTGAGACAGATTATATATATATGCGAATCGCGTGTTTGCTTGCAGAACAAACACGGGCGGAGTTTGCTCCGCGATTCCATGAATGCCGAGCAAATATTGTCAGAACAAAGAATATTTTTTCTCTTGGTTGGGCGAGCCACGGAGCGCGTGATTTTGCCTGGACTCGTCTCCTTCTTCCCCTCTCCCCCTCGGTCGGTCCCACCATTCCTCCGATGATTCCTTGTTGTTCGTCCTCTCGCCTGGACAATGCAGTCCCTCCCTCCCCCCGATTGTTGTTCGCGCACTTTCCCTTCCTGTGTCCCTCGCTGCGTGGTCCTTACGACTTGATCGGCCGCTCGTAAAAACGTCCTTCCTCACAAAAGGCCAAACTAAACTGACAGCCGCCATCACGCCTTTTCACGTCAAGATAAGTCTTCATTTGTACAACTAAATCACAATTTTTCAACTGTCAATGAGAATAACTGTACTTCTACCCTAAACTATCCGATTCTTGCTTTACCGTCAACTACGAACCGACCCTCGGAATCTCTCCTTTATTAAACGCAAATTTAATTGACCTTCTAAAAAGCTACATCTGTACTATTTTTGCGTATATATTTATCAGATTTTCCTCTTTTTTTTTTGAAAAAAACAAAGCCTGTTCTACACAAGTAGCATACAAAGCCACTTTACCATCATCTAAGACTCGAATTTTACCACTTTGAGAGTCATTCTAAAACTATTAGGTTAGCCCTGAGACTAGAGTTTGAAGGTTTATATATATATATATATATGAAATGACATTGTCATGTTTATTAAAACAATTAATGGGGAAAGGACAGAGAAAGAAGGAGGTGACTTACCTGAGAGGTTCACAGATGGTAGACACCTTGTGTGAGGAGGTTTAGAGTACTTGAATTTTCGGAGGCACCTTCCCCCTTCATCAGAAAGTAGGCTAGCCGATCACTGGAGGAAATGTCTTCCTCCTAACTTTCTGATGAAGGGGGAAGGTGCCTCCGAAAATTCAAGTTCTCTAAACCTCACTCACAAGGTGGTGTCTACCATCTATGAACCTCAGGTAAGTCATCTTCTTTCTATCTTTCTCTGTCCTTTCCCCATTAATAATATATTTATATATGTATGAGTCAGGAAATGACATTGTCATGTTTATTAAAACAATTAATGGGGAAAGGACAGAGAAAGATAGAAAGAAGAAGATGACTTACCTGAGGTGTTCATAGATGGTAGACACCTTGTGTGAGGAGGAGGTTTAGAGTACTTGAATTTTCGGAGGCACCTTCCCCCTTCATCAGAAAGTAGTCTAGCCGATCACTGGAAATGTCTTCCTAACTTTCTGATGAAGGGGGAGGGGGAAGGTGCCTCCGAAAATTCAAGTTCTCTAAACCTCACTCACAAGGTGGTGTCTACCATCTATGAACCTCAGGTAAGTCATCTTCTTTCTATCTCTCTGTCCTTTCCCCATTAATTATATATATATGTATATGAGAGATAATTCTGGGAGCTATCACGTGTCACCATGTATTTAAGGGACCTGGGGTACTGAAATTTGGGGCCAAAATCTGACGAAGAAAAAAATCGATTATCTTTTTTCCTCTCCCCCTCCCCCCTAATTTTTATACGTCTATAAATTCAGTAAACTGACAAAAGAAGCCTTCCAGACAAAAAAGAATGAAGGTGTAACACACACACACACTGCAGGACAATTGAATTAACACGTTTGATTCTAAAATTTTTAATAACTTATATTACTGTATAAATTCCTCTCTCGAGTTTCCAACCGGGTCAAAGATTTTTTCAACAGTGACGTTTCGATGGCTTGCTCTGCCATATCATCATCTTCAGACTTTAATAACTTTATATTACTGTTTTTTTTTCTCTACTACTTCTTCATTATTTCTCTACGACTGAATAAAAGATCATGTACGTTAAGAATCGGTCGTGACCCACAAAATTGCTGTGTGGGGGGTTTTTTGAAGTTCTGACACACACATTCCGATAGTTTTTTGAATTTTTTTGTTTTTTTTTTAAAAAAAAAGCTTTATTAAAAATCTGACCCCTGAGCTGTGTGAATTTATTAGTGATAAGAAGAGTGCGTCGTGATGTTCCAAGGCATGCATCAAGTTCATGCAGCTGCCGTCGCTTTCATTGGATTCCTGATTTACAGCTCCAATAAACCGAGAATAAAGGATGAGGAGAGGAGGGAGGGGGGAGGGGGTGAGAGGTGAGGTGAGCTGCTGTTGGGGGGTCTTGTTCGCCACTGTTTCTTTTCTTTTCTCCTTTTTTTTCCCCCGTATAAACATCCTTCGCTTTTGTATAGGATCCCTTTTCAAATGCAGTGCTGGAAGATCCACTGTGATTTAATTGCGACCAGCTTTGGATTCTATCACAATAGGGCCGTAAAGTCTTCCTCCGAAACTTGTTTTAAATTTATTACTAACAAGCAAGCAGCAGCAAACAAACAGCAAGCATTTTCTTCATAACGGTTTGACATTAGACTGTGACTTTTCCCTCTGAACCATGCAACGATTCCGTTTGATTTTACCGTGGCAACATTTTATTATTCAAAAGAATTAAGAATACATTTTCTATATATATTCCCTTGAAAAAATTTTTAAATGGGTTTACCTTTTCCTCTTACTTCCAGAAACTTCTATATTGCCCCCATCTAAATTACTTTTGCCGTATTGATAAAAATGTAACAACGACCAAGATGTCCATAAACAAAAATTACCTTTTCACATATTGGAAAAAAAATTTTTTTTTTGTTAAATATCCACATTCTTGAATTTCCACAGTGTGCATTACAAATGAGCAAAGATATAAACAAAACGGTTTGACATTAAATTGTGACTTTTTTCCCTCCTTGAACCTTGGATTTTGAACCGAAACGTAGCTTGCTCAATGCATTGAGACCCAAAAAAAAATTTTAAACTGTACTATTAACGAAATTTCGGGAACATCTCAGGATTATTTCCCAGTAACTGTTAAAATAATATATTATTTATATGTTATGAAACACCCAAAAAAACAATTCTCGTAAACAAATCGTTAATTGAGTTCGTCGTCGTCGTTGTCAATTTTTCCTCTCTTTTTTTTTCTTTTCTTCCTCGAAACTTGTTTTAAATTTATTACTAAGCAGCAGCAGCAGGATTTTCATAACGGTTTGACATTAGATTGTGACTTTTCCCTCCCCTGAACCGTGGTTTTTGAACCGAAAACGTAGCTTGCTCAATGCATTGAGACCCAAAAAAAAAATTTAAACTGTACTATTAACGAAATTTCGGGAACATCTCAGGATTATTTCCCAGTAACTGTTAAAATAATATATTATTTATATGTTATGAAACACCCAAAAAACAATTCTCGTAAACAAATCGTTAATTGAGTTCGTTGTCAATTTTCCCCCTTTTTTTTCTTCCTCGAAACTTGTTTTAAATTTATTACTAAGCAGCAGCAAGCAGCATTTTCATAACGGTTTGACATTAGATTGTGACTTTTCCCTCCCCTGAACCGTGGTTTTTGAACCGAAAACGTAGCTTGCTCAATGCATTGAGACCCAAAAAAAAATTTAAACTGTACTATTAACGAAATTTCGGGAACATCTCAGGATTATTTCCCAGTAACTGTTAAAAAAATATATTATATGTTATGAAACACCCAAAAACAAACCACTTAAACAAATCGTTAATTGAGTTCGTCGTCGTCGTCGTCAATTTTTCCTCTTTTTTTTTTCTTTTCTTCCTCGAAACTTGTTTTAAATTTATTACTAAGCAGCAGCAGGATTTCATAACGGTTTGACATTAGATTGTGACCTTTTCCCCCCCTGAACCTCCCTTGAACCGTGGTTTTTGAACCGAAACGTAGCTTGCTCAATGCATTGAGACCCAAAAAAAAAATTTAAACTGTACTATTAACGAAATTTCGGGAACATCTCAGGATTATTTCCCAGTAACTGTTAAAATATCTTTTTATGTTATGAAACACCCAAAACAATTCTCGTAATTGAGTTCGTTGTCAATTTTTTCTCTTTTTTTTTCTTCTTCATCGAAACTTGTTTTAAATTTATTACTAAGCAGCAGCAGCAGGATTTTCATAACGGTTTGACATTAGATTGTGACTTTTCCCTCCCCTGAACCGTGGTTTTTGAACCGAAACGTAGCTTGCTCAATGCATTGAGACCCAAAAAAAATTTAAAACTGTACTATTAACGAAATTTCGGGAACATCTCAGGATTATTTCCCAGTAACTGTTAACAAATATATTATTTATGTTATGAAACCCCCAAAAACAATTCTCGTAAACAAATCGTTAATTGAGTTCGTCGTCGTCGTAGTTTTCCTCTTTTTTTTTCTTCTTCCTCGAAACTTGTTTTAAATTTATTACTAAGCAGCAGCAAGCTTTTTCATAACGGTTTGACATTAGATTGTGACTTTTTCCCCCCTTGAACCGTTGTTGAGAACCGAAAACGTAGCTTGTTCAATGAATTGAGACCCCAAAAAAAATTTAAAACTGTACTATTAACGAAATTTCGGGAACATCTCAGGATGGATTATTTCCCAGTAATGGTTAAAATATATTATTTATGTTATGACACCCCCAAAAACAATTATCGTAAACAAATCGTTAATTGAGTTCGTTGTCAATTTTTTTCCTCTTTTTTTTCTTTTTCTTCTTCCACTCGTTCCGGTGCTTGTGTGTATATATATTTTTTTCCCCCCATATTTAATTAAAATGACGCCTTGCAATTGGTCTTGGCGCTCAGCGTCCGTCGTATGTGTCACTGTCCAATAGACAAACGAAACCTATGTTAATGCGGTACATAATTCGTGTGTCGCTGAAATTGTTATTGTTATTATTGTCGACGCCCATTGTGTCGGTTATTATGGAGGTGTTTCCCCCCCCCCTTTTTTTTTCTCCTTTCTTCAATTAGCATAATATTCGTCTACGTTTTCACGCAGAGCCAGGTTCAATAACGATTTCTATAGTCGGTGGAACAGTTTAGGTTAACACACAGCATCCGAGATTGTCTCATGGGGAAGGGGAAATTGGGACGACGAGATTTACGGCGTCGTCCTGGAAACATATTCCTTATTACTATTATTCCTTTTCCTGCCGAGACGTAAAATATTATAAAAAAAAAAGTCTCGCCTCACCCACGCCTATCTTGGAGGACATATTCTTGTTTGTTCCTCGTGAACGTTCGGGTGTGGAAGATAATCACATTTTCAGCGACACTCGAGTTATGACAGTCATTAATATTGTGTAGGTTTTTTCATTGTTCCCTTGTCGCCTACAATTCTCTTTTAAAGCCTCAAATGTTTTTAAAAAAAAGAAGATAAAAATAGCGCACTTAGTATAATATAATACAATTAATAACCACCTTGATCTCTATCGTAGACCCTCCACAGAAACTGTCTAATAATGTGTAGGGAAATTCAACAATTCCGTTTGATTTTACCGTAGCAACATTTTATTATTCGAAACATTTGCCTTAAGAATATATATTTTCTACAAATCCTTGAAAAATTTTAAATGGGATTATCCTTTCCTCTTACTTCCAGAAACTTCTATATATATTGCCCTATCTAAATTACTTTTGCCGAATTGATAAAATATAACGACGACCAAGAGGTCCAGAATTAATCATAAACAAAAATTACCTTTCACATATTGGGGGATAAAAAAAATATTTTTTTATCATCCACATTCGTGAATTTCCACAGTGTGCATTACAAATGAGCAAAGATATTACAAAAAAAAGAGGAAACCAAAGAGATTATTTGAAAATAGGGTCGTAAATATAAATTATTTTTGGCATAGTTATTTATTTAGCTTCAAATTTAAACGTTTTCGAATTGATTTTGTGTACAACATTGAAAATTTTTGGCAGTCTTTTGAATGTGTAATAATATGTGCATTTTTAAGAAAAAAACTACATCGGAACTGTCAATAGATAAGAATTTTTTCGTTGACGATTTTCGGACATATATATTTCAAAATAGAGAGGTCCTGAAGTGACAATTTTGCGAATTTGTCAATGACCTGTTAAAAACCCAAAAGAAAATCATTTATTATTCTCTCATATCTGCCTGTAATGGAACAGCGTATTTAATATAATGTCGCTACGTTTCGAGTCTAATTTGGGACGTTTTCAACGAAAGGAGGAAGGGAACTTAATGGTGGATTAATTTTGTAATCTAAAATTTCCTTCAAAGGTCTTCAATATTCTGATAAAAAATTAATTCCAATTTTCCTTCCACGTATGTTGAAACCAAAAAATATGAAAGGAGGAAGAGAACTTAATGAGGGATTAATTTTTTTAATCTAAAATTTCCTTCAAAAGTCTTCAATATTCTGATAAATTATTTCCAATATTAAATATTTTCCTTTCACATATGTTGAAAACAAAAAAAATGAAAGGAGGAAGAGAACTTAATGAGGGATTAATTTTGTAATCTAAAATTTCTTCCTAAGGTCTTGAATATTCTGATAAAAAATTAATTCCAATATTAAATATTTTCCTTTCACGTATGTTGAGAAACAAAAAAAAATATGAAAGGAGGAAGAGAACTTAATGAGGGATTAATTTTTGTAATCTAAAATTTTCTTCCAAATGTCGTCAATATTCTGATAAAAAATTAATTCCAATATTAAATATTTTCCTTCCACGTATGTTGAGAAACCAAAGAAATATGAAAGGAGGAAGAGAACTTAATGATGGATTAAATTTTTTAATCCAAAATTTCCTTCAATAGTCTTCAATATTCTGATAAAAAATTAATTCCAATATTAAATATTTTCCTTGCACGTATGTTGAAACACAAAAAAAATATATGCCTTAGGATACTTTTGGAGCCTAATCGTTGAAAAGTGTATGCAATTAAGTTGGTCAGAATATTCATGCTGTTTGGAGAAATTGAGATCATCAATTATGAAGGCCTTCTGAGATTGTTTAATTGTTAAACCTTTTCCTGTTTTGTGATTTTATTTATTTATTTGTTGATTATTTCAGGTGTCAATTTCTCTCTTAGGTATTTGATTTTACTGGCTTCAGATTTTTCAGTAGGCCGCGAGCTCCCTTAGTTCTGGGAAATCCCACCTACCTTTGAGTGATTCCAAAGGTGGTTGGTGGTGGTTGGTGGCTCTTTGCCCGTGATCTTTTGATCGCGACAGCCAGCCCCGCATGCCTCATTTCCCTCTCCTCCCAATTCCTGGCATTAATTCAACGTACGTGCTAATTGGTCCAAAGTGGTACTAATTGGTTAGGAGTGGAGCGAGCGCGACCCATCACCGCGGCAATGGCGTGAGTGAATCCTCTGGATGTGGGCCAAACGGCTTCTCTCCTCCTCCTTCTCTCTCTTCTATCCTAAAGGCATTCGTCGCACGTTACTCGGGTTCAAGACCGGGAACAGCGGCTGCTCCCCCCCCCCCCTCTAGGGTATGAGCCACCTCCAAAAAACTACGTGGGACGTGATTATGAACTGTTTTTTCGAAACACTTTTCGAGGTTCCCAAGTTTCCGCGGCTAGACAAAGAGGAAAACTGGGGGGAACAAGAAGACTCCTCCGCAGCGGCTGACTTAGATACTAAGTACATGGGGCTAAGCAGCGAAATAAAATCAAAATCAACAATAGTAAAAGTAAGGCGATTAGTTTTATTAAAAATGCGCGTTCAATATGCCTCGATATATAAAAATAGATGGGGGAGGGGGAAAACAGTGATAGACAAACTGTAAATACCTAGGCATTTATTTTAACAGTAAGCTGCTGCTGTGGGTGGAGCAGGGGTAAACTATGCTACAGAAGACGTACTAAATAAGGTGAAACTCATCGAGTTTGTCGATTGAGTTTAACCATTAACGTAACGTCTATTTTCCAAAAGAATCATACAACTTTTAAATTCAACGACCGTTTCACAGAAGAAGAAAAAAAAATCAACAATCTTTTATTCAGTTTTAACAACGGTTCACATTTTGGACTTCTTCAGGTAAATTTCTTAAAGAATTTTGCTGCCAAAAAAAAATATGAGAAACATAATTTCGAAAAATTATTATTGGAAATTTTAATAACGAGATATCATTACGTTAGATATTTTTTTCTTATTTATTCTTTGCTAAAATCCTGAAGAAGTCTTTACTGTGACGACGTGTTATTTAATAATAATAATTATTATTATTATTATTTTAAGCCTTAATAACCCCAATAATTTGCAATAAAACAAGTTTAACGAAGAAATTACCCAATTCCTACGTAGAAATTTATTAGACCTTCATGACGCTAACTATTTTTAAATTCAAATTGTTTTATTCATGAAAGGTTTTTAAAGCGGTAACTCCACATAATTGAATGTAAGTTTTTATATATATGTATTATTTTTATGGTTTCCTTACGCATTATTAGCCGAGGAGGTCCTAATTTAAGGACTGAGCGTCGTGTACGTCTAATAAATTTGTGTGTAGAATTGGTAGTTTGTACATTAAAATTTTTTATTATTATTATTATTTCGCCGCTAAAGAAAATATTAGAGAAATTAAAAATGGAAGAAAAAAGAAAAGGAAGGGGTTACAGAGAAATAAATTACCTTCCAGCAAGCTTCGTCGTTCAATAGATCTGGAAACAAAAGAACAGAGGGATTATGCGTTTGTGAGATTGAGAGAGAAAATGAATTAAATAAATGACTCGACTCGTTTCTTAATATAGGAATGTGGGAAAAACAAACTGATTTACTAGGAGAAACAATTTTTCCGGCAATTATATGTAGAAAAAATATATATGTATATATATATATATATATATAGGGTCCTGGCCTATACTAAATATTTTTTTGAGTAAATAAGAATTATTTTCTTATTTTTTTTACACTACATTGATGTTTTAATATATATTTTTTTCTTTTTTTTCGCAGGTAAGTTCATTCATCTTACAAATCTGTAACTGTGTGTCTCTGTGAGAGGGCGTTGGTGGTAAGTATTAATTTTATTTTTCTGTATCCATGAATTTTTCTATTTTTACTTCTTTTTCCCCCCCATTTACTGCGGTTACATTTTTTTGTTGGGAAATTAATTGCAAACTCCCTTCGGTCATGTTGTAACGGCTTTTAGAGAATGTGTTGCCGTATTCTCTGGAAAACGCGTCACTTCAGAGATATTATAAAATAAATTATAAAAAACCGTGAGATAATTTTCAATGTATCTATTTTTGGTTTCTGAAATTGAAGTAACGAATTATTTACAAATAAAATAAATTCGCGAGATAATTTTCAATTTATCTGTTTATGGTTTCTGAAATTTAGGTTACGAATGATTTTCAAATAAAATAAATGATAAAAACCGTGAGACAATTTTCAATCTATTTTTGGTTTCTGAAAATTAAGTAACGAATTATTTTCAAATAAAATAAATTCGTAAGATAATTTTCAAATTATCTATCTTTGGTTTCTGAAATTGAATAACGAATTATTTTCAAATATAATAAATAATAACAACCGTGAGATAATTTTCAATTTATCTATGTTTGGTTTCTGAAATTGAAGTAACGAATTATTTTCAAATAAAATAAATTCGTGAGATAATTTTCAATGTATCTATTTTTGATTTCTGAAATTGAAGTTACGAATTATTTTCAAATAAAATAAATTATAAAAAACCGTGAGATAATTTTCAATTTATCTATTTTTGGTTTCTGAAATTGAAGTAACGAATTATTTTCAAATAAAATAAATTATAAAAACCGTGAGATAATTTTCAATGTATCTATTTTTGGTTTCTGAAATTGAAGTAACGAATTATTTTCAAATAAAATAAATTATAAAAACCGTGAGATAATTTTCAATGTATCTATTTTTGGTTTCTGAAATTGAAGTAACGAATTATTTTCAAATAAAATAAATTCGTGAGATAATTTTCAATGTATCTATTTTTGGTTTCTGAAATTGAAGTAACGAATTATTTTGAAATAAATTAAAATTATAAAAACCGTGAGATAATTTTCAATTTATCTAGTTTTGGTTTCTGAAATTGAAGTAACGAATTATTTTCAAATAAAATAAATTATAAAAACCGTGAGATAATTTTCAATGTCTCTATTTTTGGTTTCTGAAATTGAAGTAAGGAATTATTTTCAAGTAAAATAAATTCGTGAGATAATTTTCAGTGAATCTATTTTTGGTTTCTGAAATTTAGGTTACGAATTATTTTCAAATAAAATAAATTCGTAATATAATTTTCAAATTATCTATCTTTGGTTTCTGAAATTGAATAACAAATTATTTTCAAATATAAAAAATTATAACAACCGTGAGATAATTTTCAATGTATCTATTTTTGGTTTCTGAAATTTTGAAATAAAATAAATTATAAAAACCGTGAGATAATTTTCAATTTATCTATTTTTTGGTTTCTGAAATTGAAGTAACGAATTATTTTCAAATAAAATAAATTCGTTGAGATAATTTTCAATGTATCTATTTTTGGTTTCTGAAATTGAATAACAAATTATTTTCAAATATAAAAAATTATAACAACCGTGAGATAATTTTCAATGTATCTATTTTTGGTTTCTGAAATTTTGAAATAAAATAAATTATAAAAACCGTGAGATAATTTTCAATTTATCTATTTTTTGGTTTCTGAAATTGAAGTAAGGAATTATTTTCAAATAAAATAAATTCTTTGAGATAATTTTCAATTTATCTATTTTTGGTTTCTGAAATTGAAGTAACGAATTATTTTCAAAAAAAAATCCAGGGTGTCTTATGTGAATGAGTCTTCTCCATTGTTTTCCGAGTCCCCCATTGAGCACGTTTTGCTACACTTGTAAGGTGTTTTATTGAATCCTCCATTGTGCGCGGCTTTGCTTGACCCATGGCATTGTCTCACCTGGTTTAATTTGTGTCAGCAGCGAGCTGGCTTATGGTAATGGCCGCCGCTACCTAGGGTGCGGGCGGGGGTGTCTAACGAGGACCTAAACAACCCGTGATAAACGTCCGGACAAATGTTATTAGATGCTTGCTGCGGATAACAGGTGTGATTTATTCCGTCCCCCCTTAGAGGTGGGCTCTGTTTAAAATTTTGTAATTACCGCGACCCGAGTACAAGATTATCAGGGAGGCTGCGTCGGCGGCGGGCGGGTGACGTCACAGTTGTTGTGGGCGAGGGAAATGCAACACACTCGATTCGGAAATCAACCATTAACGCACGACACGATGGAATCTAAGAATTACTGACTACTTTCGAAGATATCTCGGGGTTGCACACAAAAAATCTTGTATTAATCCGTATTAGACTGACTTGCAAATTATATATATAAATGAACTATACACCAATAAAATAAATTGGAACATTAATACACGAAATGATGGAGTCTAAGAATTACTGATATGTTGAGGTTGGAGACAAAAAATCTTGGATTAATCTGTATTAGACTGACTGGTAAATTATATATATATATATGATCTATACATCAATAAAATAAATTAGAACATTAATACACGAAATGAAGGAATCTAAAGAATTACTGACTACTTTCGAAGATATTTTGGGGGTTGAAGACAAAAAGAATCTTGGATTAATCCGTATTTAGACTGACTGGTAAATTATATATATATATATATATGAAGTATACATCAATAAAATAAATTGGAACATTAATACACGAAATGAAGGAATCTAAAGAATTACTGACTACTTTCGAAGATATTTTGGGGGTTGAAGACAAAAAAAATCTTGGATTAATCCGTATTTAGACTGACTTGAAAATTATTATATGTATATATATATATATATAAACTATACATCAATAAAATAAATTAGAACATATTAATAAAATAAAAAAACAGGTACAACGTTTCGTGTTCAAGTTTGTAACGTCTTCAGGTACAAATATAAAAAAGTTAACACGGCTGACTATATATTATTTATGTATTATTTCGAAATACATGAAGCTGTATGTATAATATTTTTAAACATTATATCATATAACTGTAAATTTAAACAAAGTCCCACATTTATGTACACACATATATATATATTATGTAAAAAATTGTAATGTTTCAAATATTGCAATTTTTTGGTTGTTGATGAATATATGGCAATTGCGCGAAAGGTCCTTCAGAATAAAGTTTTGGAAACCAAAAATTGAAAAATATAAGTGACTGATACAAATAAGGGAAAGTAATCGTCATATTAAATTAATCAGTCTTTTTAAACAAAAATTTTGAATAAATTCCTGGAAGAAATTATTTCGCGCTGATTATAATTTATTTCTTACAGTAAGTGTAAGAAATTAAATTAACAAGTTCCAAATGTTAAGTAATTGCCTGGACCATCCTCCTTGGTAATTTTATGTGTGGGAATACTTTATTTTTTCCTCCATAGGGGGCCTCTGTTTGTTTGTTTTTTTTAAAAAAAATGGAATTCAACGTGCAAGGAGAATGGTCCATGGAATTTATATATTTTTTTAAAAAAAATTATTGGCAGTTATTAGAATAGAAATAATAGTAGTGTTGTGTTGCCAAATGGTACGTTTAAATCGAAATCTTGTCCTGGAGGCGTTTGATTGGTGCTTGACTGTTGCCCATGGTCCATGAAATTTTATTTAAATACATTATTTACACTTATTAGAATAGAAATAATAATGGTTCAAAAATTGTTGTTTATGCACTAGAATCAGCCGCGGAGGAAATTATGAACTAGGGTACGTTTAAATCGAAATCTTGTCCTGGAGGCGTTTGATTGGTGCTTGACTGTTGCCCATGGTCCATGCAATTTTTTTTAAAAAATATTATTTACACTTATTAGAATAGAAATAATGGTTCAAAAATTGTTGTTTATGCACTAGAATCAGCCGCGGAGGAAATTATGAACTAGGGTACGTTTAAATCGAAATCTTGTCATGGAGGAGTTTGATTGGTGCTTGACTGTTGCCCATGTTCCATGCAAATTTTTTTAAACATATTATTTACACTTATTAGAATAGAAATAATAATGGTTCAAAAATTGTTGTTTATGCACTAGAATCAGCCGCGGAGGAAATTATGAACCTAGGGGAACGTTTAAATCGAAATCTTGTCCTGGAGGCGTTTGATTGGTGCTTGACTGTTGCCCATGGTCCATGAAATTTTATTTAAATACATTATTTACACTTATTAGAATAGAAATAATAATGGTTCAAAAATTGTTGTTTATGCACTAGAATCAGCCGCGGAGGAAATTATGAACTAGGGTACGTTTAAATCGAAATCTTGTCCTGGAGGCGTTTGATTGGTGCTTGACTGTTGTTGCCCATGGTCCATGCAATTTTTTTAAAAAAAATATTATTTACACTTATTAGAATAGAAATAATAATGGTTCAAAAATTGTTGTTTATGCACTAGAATCAGCCGCGGAGGAAATTATGAACTAGGGTACGTTTAAATCTAAATCTTGTCCTGGAGGCGTTTGATTGGTGCTTGACTGTTGCCGTTGAGGTGCAACTTTCTGACATTACCTCTTGTATTTTCATTAACACTTGAGGAAAGAGTTATTGTGTTTATTTGGCTACTTCGATAAATTAGATAAAAGAGGTTGAGTGAAAATAAATAACCGGGTCAAGAATTTGATTAGCGGATGTAATGGTAGCTGTGGCTGGAGATGAAAATTTTTGATACTGCGGAGGGAGGAAGGAACAACGCAAGAGGAAGACGAATGAAGCCATAACAGCGATGAAGACCATAAGGACTAGACACTTATAACGTTTTGCTTGTCGCATTTGAAAACGAATTAAACTGCCCGCGAGACATTAAAAGGGAGAAGAAGGACAACAACAGTATATATAAAGTTGATATTGTGATGTCATTGCACATTCATTATTCAGAGGAGAAGGCAACGTTGCAATGCTTGCGGATTTTTACTACCTCCAAGAGAGAAACATTCGTCATTTAACAGGATATTTTATATCATACATAAATTGTTTTAGTCTCTCCATATTGTACTTGGATGAGACTGTTGGGGGATTTCCACAGTAGTTTATTCACAAGACTTCCCACGCATGTAGTTGGGGGGAAAGTCAACAGTAGTTTATTATTATCATCGTTAATAGCCATTTTGAAAAAATATATCAAAACAGGACAAATTTTGGGGGGTGAGTAACTCGAAAAATATCCTCAGATCAGGAGCAGAGCTGAATAATAGGTATAATCACAGTGTTTATGTGGTTGGTAGGGTTGAATTGTATACGAGTGTGGCCACGTAGGCCAAGTCCGTATCAGGTCGGAGTTGGTGTCTTGACCTAGATGAGTTGGATTGGGATATAGGATTTTGGTTGGTATGGCACTGGAGGGTCGGGGAATTTGTTTGGTAATGTGTTCGAGTCCGTAGGGTTCGCTTGAGTTTGCTGGAGTGTGTGGCATGGTTTGTGTAGGGAAGCTCCCTGTTTGCGGTAGGGGGGGTTGTGCGGGGGCGGTATGACTGGATAGCATTAGACGTATGCGAGCAGGGTTGGACCACTATTTTTGGGGGGGACGTTGGGTGGTCACGAGTTTTGGGCGACAGGCTGGAACTAGGAATTGCGGGGTGGGGGGGGGGGATTTTCGGGTTAAGCGATGGGGGGGGGGGAGACTAAGGGGCAGGGTATTGTAGGCCGTTTTTTTCATGGGAAGCCGGTATTCGGCGGTTTAGTTTTATTGGGGGGGGTTCCGGGCCTGTTTTGAGAGTGGGGAGGTGCCCATCTCTGGAGGTGCGTGGGGGGGGGGGAGGAGGGGTGGTGGCTGTGCAGTAAGGGTATACATGTGGAGTGTGGTGTTTTGGGGGTTTAGTGTGGAGGAGGGGTGGGATGGACAGTACGGGTCTATGGACGGGGGTGATTTGTGGCGAAAGTGTTTTGTTGTTTGTTACATTTTGTGTGTTGGGTCTGGGTGCCGAGGAGGGTGCTGTGGAAACTCTTTTTAGTGTGGGTTTGTAGATAAAAGTGTTGTCGGGGCCTCGGGAAGTGAAGATTTTACTCTTAAGGGGTGGTTAAGCGAGAGAGAGTTAAGAAAGAGCGTAGAGGATTCAGTAGAAAAAATGAGAGGGGAGAGAGAAGAGAGCGCGGGAGAGATCGGGGGGGCGGGTAGAGAGAGAGGCGTACAGTGAGAGAGTGAGGGAGAGCAGAGAGGGAGTAGATAGGGGAGAGCGACGGGGTCGGCGAGAGACGACGGGGGAGAGAGGAACGAGGAAAGCGGGGAGAAGGGAGAGGAGAGGGAAGTAGAGAGGGAGGGAGCGTGGGAGCCGCGGAGAGTAGTTGAAGGAGGGCCGATGGTGAAGGGGACAGGGAGAGAGGATAGCGGGCGAACGTTAGACAGGGCAGGTGGGATGGGAGAGAGGGAGGAGACGGAGGGAGAGAGGGACTGGGGGAGGGCGGAGAGAGCGCGAGAGAGGGGAGGGAGAGAGAGGGAAGAGGGGGTTAGCGGTAAAGAGTGCGTGGGAAGAGAAGCGCGAGGATGAAGAGAGAGACAGAGGAGCACAGAGATCTGATGGCACGAGAGAGAGGGGAGGGAGATATAGAGTGAGAACGCGTGCAGCGCGTAAGCGAGCGCGCTCTTTTCACCTGGCGGCTGACATCGCGTGTATTGACGTCATCGTGCGATGGATATTAGTTGATTTGAGGCAACGGTTGTTCTGAGTTTTTTGTACCCTGATGACGACGATTGGAGGTTTGAGCCGGACTATTACGGCGTGTGCGGGGTATGAATCTCTGGTGGGTGCTGGGGGTGGGGTCGGGGGCAATGTGGGTTAGACGACAGTGGGGCGGGTTAGGTTTGGAATGGAATGGGAGGATACGGATGTCTGGTTTGGTTTTTATGGTTATTTAGTTTGTTTAAGTTGGGGGATAAGATCAATTATACTAGTTAAGAAATGAATGCAAAACATTAAATAGGATGCATAGTCAAATTTTAAGTCATTTAAACACTACACAAAAAGGGACTCACAACGGATGATCACAAAACACACCCACCATACACACGATGGCCGGGGGTAAAACACAAAACAAGCACACACACACACACACTACACCACTACGTAGAAACACTGCAATGGGAGTTTCAATTGAAACAAAAACTACTTTGGCCAGGAGCAGGAACAACTGTCCTTGCTCCAGCGCAGTATTATACATGAAACAAAACCATAACTAACAAAGAGCAAGAAATAAATAAAACTGAATTAGCATGAAAAGTTATTTTAAGTAGGGGATGTGCCCACAGTTAGTATTGGTTGGCTGCACTGACAGCTTCTATGCGATGGCTAATAGTCTGATGACTAAGGTTTCTACCTTGGTTTGTCAGTCGGAGAGGACGCGCTCACGGATTGGTTTGCTTTTTGACCGTGGGTACTCTAGTCGATGGCTTCGGATGCATATTTTTCAGACCTGCTGCAATCAATGCGTGTGTTCTTTTTGTTGAGTAGGGAAGTATCCTATAAGGAATTACGCGGTTTGACCTCGACTAGTGAGGTGGGATACCTATGGGGGATATGTTATTTGGGTACATTAGTAGGGTGGAGGTATAAATGGGGAGGGCGGTGATTGGTTTGTGACACTTGGGGCAGCGGGGTTGAGGGTACCGTGGGTGGGCGAGAGCATGGGAGGCGGGGGTTTGGGTAGCACAGTGTTGTTGTATATAATAGATTGCCACAATTACTGAACAGATTTTTATCTGAAGACGCCGACGGCGGAGATAGCCTTCGAAACGTCGTACCTTATGAATGATTTAGATTTATTGTTGCGGTGGTGTTCATTGTTTTCACCATCAAAAAATATTGTTGTACATTCAAACAAACAATAATAATAATAATGAATTTATTTTGAATAGTAATACAACTCAAATTAAGTTATAATAGAAAACCTATAAATTTACGATATCAATTTAAATTATTAGCTCAGTCGGTAAAAGCAAAAATAATACTCTACGCAGCTTCTTAAATTGCTGCTCCAGGGAACGCGGGTGACGAAACGATATATTTGAAAATTAAAATCGCGAATCAGACGAGAGTGGTTTGGTGGAAAAACCGAGTAAATGCCGTTACCAGATGTCAACGCCTGATGACGTCGTTCTTCGTTTATGTCCTGTATGCCGGTTGTTCCTTTCCTGGGTCACGTCTTCTTCATATTAAGATTCTCTAGCGCCTCTCCTTCACCATCAAATGTTGTCTTTTTATTTTCTGTACTCCCAGCTCATTCAACACTTGCAGCAGCAGCAGTAGCAGGAACCTTGATTTTAAATACTAGAAGGAGGACGATTAAGAAAATCCCTGTACCACAGAGTAAAACAGCAGCAGCGCCGCCATTTAAAAAAGAATAGTTTTACAACCCCGGGTGAAATCCCGAGAAGTTCTTATTCAGTTTTTTTTTCAAATTTGAGATTATTATTTTTTACTCCCGTGAGCTATTGTCTGGTGTAGAGGTCAGCACATCACCTCTAAATGTAATGTTGTGCTATAATGAGGTGTGTTGCTGTTGCGCTGCGCCAGACGGAGAGGCGTAGCCGCCCGTGCTGGAGGTGTTGTGGCCCCCTACTGGTGGGGTAATTGCTGCACCAATAGAGCGATTACCGACGCTGTCCGCTGCTAACTTTATGGCGGTCTCGAGATTGCATCGCGGCGGCCACCCGGATCATTCCTTCATTCATCCAAGAGCGAGAAATAGAAAAATCATCGCCTCTCCTGGGAAATTCATCTTCACGCCGGTTTAAATTAAAGCAAACCTCCAAAATTTTTTTTTCGGTGATTATCGTATCTTTGAACGCAGTATTAAATTAAAAAAATAAAAAGGAGTGTTCTTTGTTTTTTGTCCTTGTGTATTGTGGCGCTCGCATTAAGCTCCGAGTCACGACTGTCATCAACGACGTGCGTTCCTTGAATAGACTCCACCAGTTAATCTCTTGTCCCCATTACATTACGAGCTCATTCCGGTATAATTTATTATTTCTTCAAGCTATGATAAAAGAAAAACAACACACGTCGGCCAGCGAATGAAACTCTCGCATTTCCTTCAGAATCAACCAAAAAATCAACCTACAAAAGCTTTTCCCAATTCTCTCCAGCCTAAATAATTTTAATTTATTTCTAAACTTCCAACACATTTATTAAAAATTAATTTATTACTGTAATCAAAATAATCAAGCTCTTTATTTCCGCGCGGACAAAAAATAGCACCGATGATCTCTTTCTTTATTTATTTTTATTATTTTTTTGGGGGGTTAACAGGCTATTAATTTAATACCGTAATCAAAATAATCAAGCTCTTTATTTTCGCGCGGACAAAAAATAGCACCGATGATCTCTTTCTTTATTTTTTTTATTATTATTATTGGTTAACAGGCTACACGAGGGTGATCCTGAAACAGGCAACTCCCCCTTTAATAGCATAGGAAGGGAATGGAAAAGGGTGGGAGGGGATGCGGAAGGTAGAGCAAGGTAGCCCTGCAAGGGTTAACTAACCATTTATCCTACAAAAGATTTCCCAATTCTCTCAAGCCTAACCAATTATAATTTATTTCCGTGTTATTAGAAAAACTAAACTTCACAACACGTTTATTAAAAATTAATTTATTACCGTAATCAAAATAATCAAGCTCTTTATTTCCGCGCGGATAAAAATAGCACCGATGATCTCTTTATTTATTTAATTTTTTTATTTTTTTGGGGGGGTTAACAGGCTACATGAGTGAGGGTGATCCTGAAACAGGCAACTCCCCTTTAATAGCATAGGAAGGGAATTCAAAAATTTGTAAATATTGTGCTTATGTAAAAATATAACTATATTCTCATGTGCAAAAAATAACTAATAGGCTGAAAAGACCAATCAATCATTTAAAAAAAATTATCATATAAGTTATAATTAAATTCCGCAAGTTTTTATTCCATTTTACAACGTTTCGTCCTGACATTTAGGTTTCCGGCAGGTAATTTTCTACAAGATTTTAAAAATTAGACAAAAAACGTAACTCCAAATATATATATAAAAAAATTGGTTACAGAATGAATCCAACAGACGTTACGTGAAATGTACACGAAAATTTAAGTTAAAATTTCCCCAACCCCCTCCCTTAATCCCTTACATTTTAATATCAGTGCATATACTCTTTTTTTTAAATATATATATATATATATATATATATATATATATAAATATTGTGCTTATGTAAAAATATAACTGTATTCTTATGTGCAAAAAAATAGCCAATAGGCTGAAAAGACCAATCAAACATTTTTTTAAAAAAATTATCATACAAGTTATAATTAAATTCCGCAAGTTTTTATTCGATTTTACAACGTTTCGTCCTGACATTTAGGTTTTAAGCAGGTAATTTTCTACAGGATTTTAAAATTTAGACAAAAAAACATAAATTCAAATATATATATAAAAAAATTGGTTACAGAATAAATCCAACAGAGGTTACGTGAAATTTACACGAAAATTTAGGTTAAAAATTCCCCCCTTAATCCCTAACATATTAATATCAGTGCATATAGTCTTGTTTTTTTTAAAAAAAAAATGTTAATATTGTGCTTAGGTAAAATATAACTGTATTCTTATGTGTAAAAAAATAGCCAATAGGCTGAAAAGACCAATCAAACATTTTTTTAAAAAAATTATCATATAAGTTATAATTAAATTCCGCAAGTTTTTATTCGATTTTACAACGTTTCGTCCTGACATTTAGGTTTTAAGCAGGTAATTTTCTACAGGATTTTAAAATTTAGACAAAAATCATAAGTTCCAAAAAATATATATATAAAAAAATTGGTTACAGAATGAATCCAACAGACGTGAAATATACACGAAAATTTAAGTTAAAATTTCCTCCCCCCTTAATCCCTAACATATTAATATCAGTGCATATAGTCTTGTTGTTTTTTTAAAAAAAAAAATTGTAAATATTGTGCTTATGTAAAAATATAACTGTATTCTTATGTGTAAAAAAATAGCCAATAGGCTGAAAAGACCAATCAAACATTTTTTTTAAAAAAAATTATCATATAAGTTATAATTAAATTCCGCAAGTTTTTATTCCATTTTACAACGTTTCGTCCTGACATTTAGGTTTCCAGCAGGTAATTTTCTACAGGATTTTAAAATTTAGACAAAAAAACGTAAGTCCAAAAAATATATATATATATATATATATATAAATTGGTTACAGAATTAATCCAACAGACGTTACGTGAATAAAAAAAAAATTAGCAGCCAAGCCTGAGTTTCACGTCTGTATCTATGTTTCTGCTCGTCCAGCGTGAAGTTTTTCATCTTCAGAGGATTGTCCAGTCTTATCGTCCTTCATTCTTAATCTTTTTAATAAAACTTTCTCGTCTCGTCGTGTGATCTCACAGTACCAAATCTCAAGAATATCCCTCCGCGGGTTCTATTCTGTATGTAGCCTCTTCTCACTCACTCAAGGCTCCATCATGTGGAGGAGGGTTCAGGGATCCAGGCCCATCATCATCATCATTTTCTTTCGCAGACGTCAACAATTGCGTGAATGAGGGTGGGGGGAGGAAAATCAATCACCGTTGTTCAATACGTCTTGGAACTTGCTTTGCTGAACCAGTTTTGTTAGAAAACAAAATTTTGGAAAAATGTTCGTCTCATATAATTTCCCAAAGAGGACTAGTCTGTTCTCCTGGTCATTTTATTGGTTCCAGAGAGGCTACATAGAGATTATTTTCTATAGCGTAAGGTTCATAACTTTGATTGATGGCTGTTATAAAAATGGTGGATGTCACTCCGGTTTTTTCCATTACCCTTTTGGGTTGGATAAGCAGCTGGGAGGAGGAGAGGAGAGGAGTGCGTGGCAGGTGGATTTATCGCACCCTCTCGGTAATCTCGTTAGATTCGAGTGTATCTCGGCCCCCATAAAGTGGTGTGGTCCGTGTAATTGCCTGGCTGTTAACTCCTCCGCGGAGATGCGATATTGCTCGCTCGCGCTTTAATAACTCTTCCGCTTAATTCGTTGTCAATTTCCTTCTCACCAGGCCGGGATTAATGAAATGTGTATAACGCGCTCGAGGCTGTAATCTGTACGCTACACAGACCATTACTTCCCGGCCGGCCATTTGTAACTCAGTGTCTGGTTAGCCTTCGCGCGCTTGAAATATTGGAGCCCAAGTCCTGACAGCGACAAATTAACCTTTATCAATAAGATGAGGCACGCCTTTGCCGCGCCAACACCTCTCTTGCTGCCTGTCCCCTCCGTGTTTGTCCCTCTCAATGATCTTTTCAACTCCATACGCCAGAGAAAACCTCGAGCGTCATCATTAAGAAATGAAAACTTCAACCTTCATTCTTCTGTTTTAGCTATGCTCGCGAATTCATCCGCGCAGAAATAGTTCTCTTTTTTTATTTTTTAGTCCTAAAATCGAAAGTACGGCATCATTTATTTATGACCGCTTCACGGCAAACATTATAACTCGCAGTTGGTTTTGAACACACACAGCTCTTCTTTCTCATGCAGCCAAAATTCCGCTAATAACACATCAAGTAGGGTGAATGGTATAGGACTTTTTAACTCGCAGTTGGTTTTGAAAACACACACACACATCACACTCTCTTTCTCATGCTGCCAAAATTCCGCTAATAACCGATCTAGTAGGGTGAATGGTATAGGACTTTTTAACTCGCAGTTGGTTTTGAAAACTCTCTCTCTCTCTTTCTTTCTCATGCTGCCAAAATTCCGCTAATAACACATCAAGTAGGGTGAATGGTATAGGACTTTTTAACTCGCAGTTGGTTTTGAAAAAACACACACACACACACTCTCTTTGTCATGCTGCCAAAATTACGCTTATAACGCATCAAGTAGAGTGAATGGTATAGCACTTTTTAACTCGCAGTTGGTTTTGAAAACACACACTCTCTCTCTTTTTTTTCTCATGCTGCCAAAATTCCGCTAATAACACATCAAGTAGGGTGAATGGTATAGGACTTTTTAACTCGCAGTTGGTTTTGAAAACACACACACTCTCTCTCTCTCTCTCTCTTTCTCATGCTGCCAAAATTCCGCTAATAACACATCAAGTAGGGTGAATGGTATAGGACTTTTTAACTCGCAGTTGGTTTTGAAAAAACACACATCACACTCTCTCTTTCTTTCTCATGCTGCCAAAATTCCGCTAATAACACATCAAGTAGGGTGAATGGTATAGGACTTTTTAACTCGCAGTTGGTTTTGAAAACTCTCTCTCTCTCTCTCTTTCTTTCTCATGCTGCCAAAATTCCGCTAATAACACATCAAGTAGGGTGAATGGTATAGGACTTTTTTAACTCGCAGTTGGTTTTCACGCCGCCGCCTTTCGCGCGGCAATACCCCATGGATTTATAAATATTTACATTAATATCTTCAGGAACTCTGCGCAAGATATCGAAATGAAACATAACACGAAAATGTAAGTTAAAGTTCATGTTTTAATCTCCTCTTCTTCTTCTTCTTCTTCAGGGAAAATGTTGACTAATTAGAACTGGACGTACGGATCCGAGCGCTTCTCGTAATTAAACTTTTCTCAACAACCTTCAATACCAGAAGTGTAATTTTACACGTCTTTCGATGTCGCAAAAATTATTTACTTGCTCTTGGGGAACAGATAAGTTTCATGTTGTGACGTATTTTTTATTATTATTATTATTTATAAATATATTAAATATTAGTTATGTTTAGATGCGTGGTGAGCGCCAATAAATATCTACTTTGAAATTTTAACAGTTTTTTTCATTCTTAATAAAACTAAAAACCCAAATTACAATATTTAAACAATTTAATTTTTGCTAGCTGAGCCTTAATTAGAAATTATATTGCAAGGGACTTGGTAATTAGAATCTACTTTCCCTCAGGGCTGTACACATAGCAGAGCCTTGGTTCCTTACTTTCCAAGTTTCTTTGTTGACCGTCAGTCCTGGCAGCTTCAGTGGTCAGCCATAGAGGGAGGCAGTCAGCAAGCCTCAAAATTTTGGTGTAGTTTCCTTATTTTATCCTTGCAGCCCAGGCCGCTTCTCCTCTTAGCCCTGAAGTCAGTCAGTCCTCTCACCTCCGACTCTACTTTTTTGAATCCCTTTCTACCTCATCTCAAACGTGGTTCATCTCCCTGCTTGCTCTTTCTATTTTTTTCCCCCAGGTCCTCCAATCGGGGGTTGGTTGGCGGCGTTCCTACCCTTACCCTTCCCCTTCTTCCTCTCCAAAAATTCAATTTTTGGGAGGGAGGGGGGAGTGGGCCACACCCCCCCTAGCAATCCTGGGGGAACTGTTTTTTTTTCGGTGAGACGCTTCTCCTCTTAGTCAGTCAGTCCTCTCACCTCCAACTCTACTTTTCTGTATCTCCCTGGCGAGGTCCTTTCTACCTCAAAACTAACCTCTCCTCAAACGTGGTTCGTCTTCCTGCTTGCTCTTTCTATTTTTTTCCCCCATGTCCTCCAATTGGGGGTTGGCGGCGGCGGCGTTCCTACCACCCTTACCCTTCCCCTTCCTCTCCAAAAATTCAAATTTTGGGAGAGAGGGGGAGGGCCACCCCCCCTAGCAATCCTGTGGGAACTGTTTTTTTTTCTTTTTTTCGGTGAGACGCAAATACCTTTTCAGACAAAGACTGCAACCCCGTCAGGCTACACATTTTGTTCCTCTTGTCTGGTTTTTTCCACGGAATGTTTCCTGCCTGCCTTGCGAATACCTCAGGACTGTTCTCTCTACAGAATTTTACACAAAATGTTAACTTAATTTATCTGATAATAAAACAGAACATGATCTGAAATTTTATAAGCGTTACAATGTCCCAGCTGCTGTGATTGATTTCTCTTGATGGGGATTTAGTCGCTTACCATGCACGAACTTAAACCCCTACTTTTTATGTTTAATATATTTTTCTTTGGGTTGTACCTCGTGACGTGGTGAGCTGATTGTACCGAGGATATAAAATTGGCAGTATACTTTGTATTTTTGGTGGGTGAGGGTCTCGATGGTCGAGGGCTGGGTCGAGGCCGGAAGTGTGTGTGTGTGTGATTTTATAGTCACTGGCTGGCTGGGTGCCGGGTGCAGAGCAGATGTTGTTGTTGTTGTTGTCCATGTGCGCAGTACAGTAGGAATGGCCCTGCTAATGATCGCGGACCTCCTCATGTCTTGGGAAGTAATTCGAGACCTCGCCACGGGATTTGCGACTGCGACCACACAACGTGCGTGACGACGACCATTATTATGGCAGCTGCGATCGCCGTCTTCCAGCCAGACAGACATCACCCACCACCATAATATACCTTTTTATGGGTCAGTTTCCTGGATAATAAAAATATCTAAGCAGTAGTATCTGGTGACCCGTTGCGGTTGTCCCACGAGGGTCGCTTGATCCGAATTGATTTTTCCCCATTTCCATCTCTCGACTGGGGCCAGGTCCTGCATGACTCTTTCAAGCCTCTGAGAGACAAAATCGAATCTTTGACCATTAATATAAGGCTCCGCTTCCTGGACTCCATCAAAGTTGGCCTGGAATCGCGTATCCTGTTCTAAAAGGCATTATGTTTTGCCTATCGGCGCGTCCGTGTAAATTTCCTTCTCTATCGTATTAGACTGACTTCCAAATTATATATATATATATATGTATATGAACTATACATCAATAAAATAAATTGGAACATTAATACACGAAATGATGGAATCTAAGGATTACTGATATCTCGGGGGTTGCAGACAAAAAATCTTGGATTAATCCGTATTTAGACTGACGTCCAAATTATTAATATATATATATATGTGTGAACTATACACCAATAAAATAAATTGGAGCATTAATACACGAAATGATGGAATCTAATGAATTACTGACTACTTTCTAGGAAGATATCTCGGGGGTTGCAGACAAAAAATCTTCCGATTAATCCGTATTTAGACTGACTTGCAAATTATTATATATATATATATGAACTATACATCAATAAAATAAATTAGAACATATTAATAAAATAAAAAAAACAGGTACAACGTTCTGTGTTCATTTTGTAACGTCTTCAGGTACAAATATAAAAAGTTAACACGGCTTATTTCGAAATACATGAAGCTATTTTTAAACATTATATCATCTAACTGTAAATTTAAACAAAGTCCCACTTTTATGTACATATATATATTTATATTACAAAAAAATTGTAATGTTTCAATTATTGTAATTTTTTTTGTTGATGAATATATGGCAATTGCGCGAAAGGTCCTTCAGAATAAAGAATAAATATATAGACTCAGCCATTGAAGATGAATCTTCCTTCGTCGTTCGTTTCCAATGACATCTTAATGCCAGACTCTTTAAGGGAGGAATTATATTAATCACAGAAACTGGTCATTATAACAGCCAAAAGCTTTTATTTTTTTATAAAATAAAATAATAAAATAATACGTGCATTAATTTGCCATTACAACGAGGTTACTATTCTTTTTTTCCAAGGTACGTACTTTTCCACTTGCTGCGCGTTGACCTTCTAAAATATGTCCGCCAGTCAAAGGAAGTAGAAATTATCCTGTTGAGGCTCAGGTAAAGAGTGTAGGTAATTTGGAAGAAAGACAGGACCGGACCCAGAGCTCCAAGGCAGTACCCTCCCTCTTACCGGGCGGACACTCTACCACTGAGCTAGTCCGATTCAACATTCCCTCTCCTCCTGTAAAACCTAAGCAAGACTCGCGTATAAATTAACAAATCACATTCTTCACAACTAGGAATTGGGTAGAAGAATGTCGGCCTGTTTCATCGAGATAAACGGAAAAAAAAACACCGGTTTTAAAAATTCAAATGATAGTCTGCGGAAGCCTAGCTTAGGTTTACGGGACTTGAGAGATTTTGGTTGAATTTGCTCTTGCTCTGCACCACACTTCTTTATCACCCAAAAATCTTCCTTTTCCCTCTTCTTCTTCTTCTCCCTCTTCTTCTTCTTCTCCCTCTTCTTCTTCTTCTTCTTCTTCTTCTTCTTCTTCTTCTTCTCCCTCTTCTTCTTCTTCTTCTTCTTCTTCTTCTTCTCCCTCTTCTTCTTCTCCTCCTCCTCCTCCTCCTCCTCCTCCTCCTCCTCCTTCTTCTTCTTCTTCTTCTTCTTCTTCTTCTTCTTCTTCTTCTTTTTCTTCTTTTTCTTCTTCTTCTTCTTCTTCTCCTTTTCCTTTTCTTCTTCTTCTCCTTTTCCCTCTTCTTCTTCTCCTTTTCCCTCTTCTTCTTCTCCTTTTCCTCTTCTTCTTCTTCTTCTCCCTCTTCTTCTTCTTCTTCTTCTTCTTCTTCTTCTTCCATGACCTGGAACGCCATCCGTCCGCGATCCAGTTTACCTTTCCTCTGTCGTCCGAGCCTGATCTCGTCTCCATCTCCTTCCTCCTGAGAACCATATCTATCCACTTTATAATTTTCCCCCATTTCTTTTTTTTCCCCCCCGAACATCATATTGAAAAACCCGCGTGATATCTCTGCTCCCTTTTTTTTGTTTGTTTTGCTAAAGCCCATGTTTGTCTTAAAGCATCCGGCCTTTCTTTCTCGCTCTAGTTTCTGCATTCGCGACTGTGCAGATTAGATAATCGTGAAACCTATACTGTGAGTGTGTCTAATCGAGGAAGCGATAGCAAATTGTAGCTCCGGGGAGATTACCCAAGATTGAGTTACCAACCTCCCGGCAGCTGGCCACAGCAGCAGTAAATACTCGTTTCTTTTACAATAATAACAAAAGGTTGCCTTCAGCAGTAAATTCTAACTGGTTTTTTTTTCCTCTTGTCGACGACGATTCACTGTAGCGAACGGGAATAATAATAATGGTTTGATCATCACACACCCAGGTTCAATTATTAATTACGTTGTCACCTGTCATTCCCCTTTCTACATTGACTTTTGTCTATATACATTTTCTTTTATTAATTTATTTTAAAATTATTTGTCTTTAATTATGTACTTTTATTTTGTTCATTTTTAATGTATGACGTATCCATCCTATTTCCTCAATCGAGGACTACTAATGGAAAACAACAATAAATTTAAATCTTCCTCGTGATACTGGCCACGACTTCTGATAAAATTAATGTTATTTCATCCAATCTACCAAACTTGTTTGGCTTTCGTTTTATCTCAACACTGCACTCCAACTCCTCCCTCTTCCACACTGACCATTATGGCACTGTACTCCTCAATATATTAGCTACTCTAATATTCTTAATCCTTGGCGGAAGACACTTGGAACAGTTTTTTATTGCTGAACAATCAATGCATACCTTTCCTTTTTTTTCCTTCGTGAGGTGATTTTTGTCCGTTCCCATTATCATACGTTTTCTGGTATAACGATCGTCAAGTTCGCCGTTGCTATCAACAAATTTTCCATTACGTTTTTCAAACGACGAAATTAAAAATTTTCATGTTCTAGGTTATGTTGTTACGAAAGCTTTCGAAGATCGAGGAGAAAGTTTCCCATTTTCCATAACCACTGCACCTAATTTCCTATGAAAAGTCTCCGCTTGATTGATTTGGTGTCCAGTTTCCTCCGCGGTTGATTGACGAGATGTCGACGTGAGTCTGATCCGATTGTCGATCTCTTCCCGTTGCTGATCCCTTTGGAGGCTGTGATTTTCCAATTTTTCGTATTAAATTTATTTTAATTTTGCTTACCATTATGGCACTGTACTCCTCACTATATTAGCTACTAATATTCTTAATCCTTAGAGGAAGACACTTGGAACAGTTTTTTTTTTGCTGAACAATCAATGCATACCTTTCCTTTTTTCTTCTTTCGTAAGGTGATTTTTGTCCGTTCTCATTATCATACGTTTTCTGGTATAACGATCGTCAAGTTCGCCGTTGGTATCAACAAATTTTCCAATACGTTTTTTCAAAAACAAAAATTTTCATGTTCTGGGTTATGTTGTTACGATGACTTTCGAAGATTGAGGAGAAAGTTTCGCAATTTCCATAACCACTGCACCTAACTTCATCCGCTTGATGATTTTGGTGTCCAGTTTCCTGTCTTCCGATTGGCAGAGCTCCGATCTCTCCCCGTTGCTGATCCCTCGGAAGGCTGTGATTTGGCGCAGCTGGTTACAGTGGATTCGCAGCTGCGTCGCGTCTCCAGACAGCTTCCATTTGAAGTGCGCCGGCCCGCAGGAAATATAGCGCACAGTCAAAATAATCTCTGGCCGCCACCACTTTACGACCCCCTACCCTCCCCCCGCCTTTATTGAAAGCCCCCCCCCCCGCAGCCTCCTCCTTGCGGGTTTCCTCAGCCTGTTTGGTTCATCTCATTTTTTGATTCATTTTCCGAGAAATCTTTTGAAGTGGCACGTCGGCGATTGTTTTCTGGCCGCGGTTCCGGGAAGCTGTGATGGTTACGGGCGGGAGAGACGCGTTTTATGGCCCACGTCGGAGGTAACGCACGCGTTTTCGTGCGTAATCTAGAGGAGAGAGAGAGAGAGACTCCCGGTCCTTCCCCCGCGCCATTTTGGCGGCGGCGTCACACACACACACGCACGCACACGCGGGTTGAGGGTGAATTGTCGCGTCAACACCATCATCATCCCTTGCCCTGAATGGTCAACATGTCTCCCCCTTTAACAGCTCTAAATCAAAGCTGACGTCATCACCTCAACTAATACCAACCATTTATTTTTCTTATAAAAAAAAATAAAATAAATCACGTACTGCAAAACAAATTTTACTCACGTCACCAAAATAAAAAAATAATAAAGCCTTTGGAACAGACTAAACCTTTATATTTTTCTTATGTGAATATGATTTTCATCCGGCAATCAATTTGAAAATAATTACTCATCAATTTTGACATATTTCGTGTTGTTTTGCGGTATTCAGTCCTGAGACTGATCTTATGATCAAACCCTCCTTGCTAACCTATCTTGCGCAAGCCTTTTCATTTGCTCTTAACCAGCCCAAACCCGACATCCTCCTTAATCTGCTTACAGTATTCTATCCTCGGCCTCCCTTTCCTTTTTTTACCTCACACACACTTGCCCCTGAATGCTAATTTACAACACCCTCGTGTCTTAAAACGTGGCCCTATTAATCTATCCCCTTGTCTCATAGTCAACGTCCTCCATATTGTTCGCTGCTTTTCCCCCCTCCCCTCCCCTATTCTGGTTTAGAACTACCTCGTGTGTGATTCTATCCACCCTCATCTGATTTTCAGCATTCGTCTGTAGCACCACCGAGAAGAAAACAGTAGTTCCATGGGATCCTAGAGTCGTCGACACTGGTCAATATAATTCGGCAATTGTTGGGAACTTGCTCAGTAGTTAGTAATTATCCAGTTTTTGTGCAATTAAGGGAAGATGGACCAGGCTGAAAAAAATTTGAAAATTTACTTGAAAGAGGTTTTGTGGTCTTTGGAAAATCGAGTTTCATGTTGTCCTGACTACGGTCAACAGTTTTCCAAGGGTTCCTAGAGTCGTCGTCACTGGTCAATATAATTCGGTAATTGTTGGGAACTTGCTCAGTAGTTATTAATTATCCAGTTTTTGTGCAATTAAGGGAGGTGGACCAGGCTGAAAAATTTAAAAAATTTAATTAAAAGAGGTTTTGTGGTCTTTCGGAAATTCGAGTTTCATGTCATCCTGACTACGCATTCTCCCTTGATCCAAGCCTTTGACCGTCTCATACGCAACAAGATGTTTACTATTTATTAATTATCGAGCTTTTGTGCAATTAAGGAAAGATGGACCAGGCTGAAAAATTTTGAAAATTTAATTAAGGAGGTTTTGTAGTCTTTGAAAAAATCGAGTTTCCTGTTGTCCTGACTACGGACGGATTCTCTCTTGTGTGATCCAAACCTTTGACCGTCTCATACGCAACAAGTTGTTTACTATTTATTAATTATCCAGTATTTGTGCAATTAAGGAAAGATGGACCAGGCTCAAAAAAAATTGAAAATTTAATTAAGGAGATTTTGTGGTCTTCGGAAATCGAGTTTCATCTTGTCCTGACTACGGTCAACAGTTCCATGGGTTCCTAGAGTCGACACTGGTCAATATAATTCGGCAATTGTTGGGGAATTGCTCAGTAGTTATTAATTATCCAAACTTTTGTGCAATTAAGGATGGTGGACCAGGCTCAAAAATTTTGAAAATTTAATTAAGGAGGTTTGTGATCTTTGGAAATCGAGTTTCATGTTGTCCAGCCTACGGATTCTCTCTTGATCCAAGTCTTTGACCGTCTCATACGTAACAAGTTGCTAACTATTTATTAATTATCCAGTTTTTGTGCAATTAAGGAAAATGGACCAGGCTGAAAAATTTGAAAATTTACTTGAAAGAGGTTTTGTGGTCTTTGGAAAATCGAGTTTCATGTTGTCCTGACTACGGTCAACAGTTCCATGGGTTCCTAGAGTCGACACTGGTCAATATAATTCGGCAATTGTTGGGAACTTGCTCAGTAGTTATTAATTATCCAGTTTTTGTGCAATTAAGGAAGGTGGACCAGGCTGAAAAAATTTTGAAAATTTACTTTAAAGAGGTTTTGTGGTCTTTCGGAAAATCGAGTTTCCTGTTGTCCTGACTACGGGACGGATTCTCTCTTGTGTGATCCAAGCCTTTGACCGTCTCATACGTAACAAGTTGTTTACTATTTATTAATTATCCAGTTTTTGTGCAATTAAGGAAGGTGGACCAGGCTCAAAAATTTTGAAAATTTAATTAAGGAGGTTTTGTGGTCTTTGGAAAATCGAGTTTCCTGTTGTCCTGACTACGGGACGGATTCTCTCTCTTGTGTGATATCCAAGCCTTTGACCGTCTCATACGTAACAAGTTGTTTACTATTTATTAATTATCCAGTTTTTGTGCAATTAAGGAAGGTGGACCAGGCTGAAAAAATTTTGAAAATTTAATTAAGGAGGTTTTGTGGTCTTTGGAAAATCGAGTTTCATGTTGTCCTGACTACGGGACGGATTCTCTCTCTCGTGTGATCTCCAAGCCTTTGACCGTCTCATACGTAACAAGTTGTTTTCGTGAATATTTTTCTTAGGTATGTTTTTATATGGGACTCCCTGAGAAGAAAACAATTTTTCCATGGGTTCCTAGAGTCGTCAACACTGTTCAATATAATTCGGCAATTGTTTGGGAACTTGCTCAGTAGTTATCCAAGCTTTTGCGCAATTAAGGAAGGTGGACCAGGCTGAAAAATTTTGAAAATTTACTTTAAAGAGGTTTTGTGGTCTTTGGAAAATCGAGTTTCATGTTGTCCTGACTACGGATTCTCTCTTGATCCAAGTCTTTGACCGTCTCATACGTAACAAGTTGTTTACTATTTATTAATTATCCAGTTTTTGTGCAATTAAGGAAGGTGGACCAGGCTGAAACATTTTTAAAATTTACTTGAAAGAGGTTTTGTGGTCTTTGGAAAATCGAGTTTCATGTTGTCCTGACTACGGTCAACAGTTCCAAGGGTTCCTAGAGTCGTCGACACTGGTCAATATAATTCGGCAATTGTTGGGAACTTGCACAGTAGTTATTAATTATCCAGTTTTTGTGCAATTAAGGGAAGATGGACCAGGCTGAAAAAAAATTTGAAAATTTACTTGAAAGAGGTTTTGTGGTCTTTGGAAAAATCGAGTTTCATGTTGTCCTGACTACGGTCAACAGTTCCAAGGGTTCCTAGAGTCGACACTGGTCAATATAATTCGGCAACTTTCTCAGTAGTTATCCAGTTTTTGGGCAATTAAGGAAGGTGGACCAGGCTGAAAAAATTTTGAAAATTTACTTGAAAGAGGTTTTGTGGTCTTTGGAAAATCGAGTTTCCTGTTGTCCTGACTACGGGACGGATTCTCTCTTGTGTGATATCCAAGCCTTTGACCGTCTCATACGCAACAAGTTGTTTACTATTTATTAATTATCCAGTTTTTGTGCAATTAAGAAAGGTGGACCAGGTTGAAAAAAAATTGAAAATTTAATTAAATAGGTTTTGTGGACATGGGAAATCGAGTTTCATGTTGTCCTGACTACTGGTACTCTCCTGATCCAAGCCTTTGACCGTCTCATACGCAACAAGTTGTTTACTATTTATTAATTATCCAGTTTTTGTGCAGTTAAGGAAAGTGGACCAGGCTGAAAAATTTAGAGGTTTTGTGGTCTTTCGGAAATCGAGTTTCATGTTGTCCTGACTACGGTCAACAGTTCCATGGGTTCCTAGAGTCGTCGACACTGGTCAATATAATTCGGCAATTGGTAACTTGCTCAGTAGTTATCCAGTTTTTGGGCAATTAAGGAAGGTGGACCAGGCTCAAAAATTTTGAAAATTTATTTTAAAGAGGTTTTGTGGTCTTTGGAAATTCGAGTTTCATGTTGTCCTGACTACGGGACGGATTCTCTCTCTTGTGTGATATCCAAGCCTTTGACCGTCTCATACGTAACAAGTTGTTTACTATTTATTAATTATCCAGTTTTTGTGCAATTAAGGAAGGTGGACCAGGTTGAAAAAAAATTGAAAATTTAATTAAATAGGTTTTGTGGTCATGGGAAATCGAGTTTCATGTTGTCCTGACTACTGGTACTCTCCTGATCCAAGCCTTTGACCGTCTCATACGCAACAAGTTGTTTACTATTTATTAATTATCCAGTTTTTGTGCAGTTAAGGAAAGTGGACCAGGCTGAAAAATTTAGAGGTTTTGTGGTCTTTGGAAAATCGAATTTCATCTTGTCCTGACTACGGTCAACAGTTGCAAGGGTTCCTAGAGTCGTCGACACTGGTCAATATAATTCGGCAATTGGTAACTTGCTCAGTAGTTATCCAGTTTTTGGGCAATTAAGGAAGGTGGACCAGGCTGAAAATTTAATTAAGGAGGTTTTGTGGTCTTTCGGAAAATCGAGTTTCCTGTTGTCCTGACTACGGGACGGATTCTCTCTCTCGTGTGATATCCAAGCCTTTGACCGTCTCATACGTAACAAGTTGTTTACTATTTATTAATTATCCAGTTTTTGTGCAATTAAGGAAGGTGGACCAGGCTGAAAAAATTTTGAAAATTTACTTGAAAGAGGTTTTGTGGTCTTTCGGAAAATCGAGTTTCATGTTGTCCTGACTGCGGTCAACAGTTCCATGGGTTCCTAGAGTCGACACCGGTCAATGTAATTCGGCAATTGTTGGGAACTTGCTCAGTAGTTATTAATTATCCAGTTTTTGTGCAATTAAGGAAGGTGGGCCAGGCTGAAAATTTAATTAAGGAGATTTTGAGGTCTTTGGAAAATCCAGTTTCATGTTATCCAACCTACGGATTCTCTCTTGTGATCCAAGCCTTTGACCGTCTCATACGCAACAAGATGTTTTCCGACGGCTTACACACTGTACAACTTATTAATACATCCAGCCGCTGAAAAGCTTTGAGAAATAGACGAGACCGTCTGACCCGCCGCATGATGGTACATTTAAATTTCAAGTCATCCTTCTCTTTCAACTAAGAAACGCGATTCAATGGTGGGAAAGATTAAGATGTGTGTCACTTGAAGGGAAGTGTCGTATTCCCGCGGGACCGTGACGAGGAGAGGAGGAGAGGAGAGGAGAGGAGGAGAGAGCCATTTATTAAGTAAAGTTGCAAAGCGATGTGGCATATTTTTCTGTCTTTTATTATATATATTGGCCTGGAGCTCGCGCTCCTTCAAAGCATTCCGTTCCGCGGCGGTTGTGTGACAGACGCTCAGCTGACTGACCACACACAGGGTCTTCCTTCCTTCTTCAAAGCTTTGCAAAGATGTCTGCCAGTCGGCCAGTGATCAATTAAGTGACCACCAAGGTACACGCTTCCTTTCCTGTTTACCAGGCCTCCACTTTGCATACTTCTTATAAATAAACTCTCTCCCTGGGGATTAATAGCCGCATCATAAAAACCCGCTGCTGCTGCTGCTGCTGCTGCTGGGTGAGGGACTTTCCCCCGCCTCCCGCCGCCCCCACCCGCCGCCCACCGCTCCACAAACAAGACTTCACTTAAAGATCAAAATATTGCTACGACTGTAACAATCTCGGGGCCTTGCTGCTGCTGCTTCCGGTCGTCGCCGTTTCATCGGGTTCGGGACGGACGGAATGCGGCTGTCGTGTTTATATTGACTTTTTTGTCTACATACATTCATACATTTTCTTTTATTAATTTATTTTCTAGATTATTTGTCTTTAATTATGTACTTTATTTAGTTCTTTTTTCAATTTTTAATGTATGACGTATCCATCCTATTTTCCTCAACCGAGGACGACTAATGGAAACAACAATAAATCTAAATCATTCATAAGATACGACGTTTCGAAGGCTAGATTTAGATTTATTGTTGTTTCCATTAATCCTCGATTGAGGAAATAGGATACGTCATACATTAAAAATTAAAAATGAACAAAATAAAGTACATAATTAAAGACAAATAAACTTAAAATAAATTAATAAAAGAAAATGTATATAGACAAAAGTCAATATAAACACAACACGGACACACACTGGGAAACACAAACAAGCACACACTGAGGAACACGGAATGGAGTTTTAACTACTTGGAGCTCTGCGACCAGGAAACTGTCCTTCCCTCTGGAGTAGCTCCAGGCAATACATGAAACAAACAAACAAAAGAGCAGAAAAAACTGAATAGAAATTTTAAGATATGTGATGTGCTATTTTATAAGGCAGCTCATTCAACACTTGCAGCAGGAACCTTGATTTAAATACTAGAAGGACGATTAAGAAAATCCTGTACCGAGTAAAACGCGCCATTTAAAAGAATAGTTTTACTCTGCTTCACGAAGCTTTTGTAGGTACTATTTTTAACCTCTGGCGGAAGGCTGTTGTATAAAATTATCCCGGTATTGTGAATACTTTTCTGGTGTAGAGCAAGGCGATGCTTGTCCGACCTTAGAGCTAAACGATTTCTAGTCGCGTATTCATGAAACTCGCCATTTGTTTGAAACAAATTAGTGTTTCGTTTTACAAACTTTAATATTTCATAAATATATACGCTTGGTAAAGTAAGTATTTGCAAACTTTTGAAGAAAGGTTTGCAACTCGATCTAGAATTCGTGCTAGAAAGTATTCTAATTGCACGCTTTTGCAACTTAAATATTTCATTACTCCTGGAGCAGTTTCCCCAATTAGAGATGCCATAGGCTCATAATTGAATGAAAATACGCGAAATAAACCATTTTGACGTACTTTTTGTCAACGTGTTGTATTCTCCGCCATCGTCGTCTTCAGGTAAAAATCTGTTCAGTAATTGTAGTAATCAATTATATACAAGAACATTGAAAATTAAAAACACAGCAATTGATCTAGACAAAAAAAAAAGTTAAGTATAAAGAGAGCCAATAGCTCTTAATCAAACACGGCAGTAAAATAATAATTTCAATTTTAAAAATCTGAATAAGAACTTCTCGGGATTTCACCCAGGGTTGTAAAACACTTCTTTTAAATGGCGCTGCTGCTGCTGCTGCTGTTTTACTCTGTGGTACAAGGGATTTTTCTTAATCGTCCTTCTAGTATTTAAAATCAAGGTGGTTCCTGCTGCTGCTGCTGCAAGTGTTGAATGAGCTGCTGCAGTTGCTGCCAACCTTGTAAAATAGCACACATCACATATCTTTAAAATTTCTATTCAGTTTTTTTCTGCTCTTTTGTTAGTTTGTTTGTTTCATGTATGGCGCTGCTGCTGGAGCAAGGACAGTTTCCTTCCTGGTCCAAGTAGTGGTTCAAAAACTCCTCCATTGCGTGTTCCTCAGTGTGTGTGTGTGTGCTTGTTTGTGTTTCCCAGTGTGTGTGTGTGTGTGTCCCTGTGTTGTGTTTATATTGACTTTTGTCTATATACATTTTCTTTTACTAATTTATTTTTAATTTTATTTGTCTTTAATTATGTACTTTATTTTGTTCATTTTTAATGTATGACGTATCCATCCTATTTCCTCAATCGAGGATTAATGGAAACAACAATAAATCTAAATCTAAACATTAAAAATTGAAAATGAACAAAATAAAGTACATAATTAAAGACAAATAATCTTAAAATAAATTAATAAAAGAAAAAATGTATATGTAGACAAAAGTCAATATAAACACAACACAGGGACACACACACACACACTGGGAAACACAAACAAGCACACACACACACTGAGGAACACGCAATGGAGGAGTTTTGAACCACTACTTGGACCAGGAAGGAAACTGTCCTTGCTCCAGCAGCTATATACATGAAACAAACAAACAAACTAAAGAGCAGAAAAAAACTGAATAGGAAATTTTAAAGATATGTGGTGGTGTGCTATTTTACAAGGTTGGCAGCAGCAGCAGCTCATTCAACACTTGCAGCAGCAGCAGGAACCACCTTGATTTAAAATACTAGAAGAGGGACGATTAAGAAAAATCCCTGTACCACAGCAGAGTAAAACAGCAGCAGCAGCAGCAGCGCCGCCATTTTTAAAAAAGAATAGTTTTCACTCTGCTTCACGAATAACGGGAGAGACTCGGTAACTTAAAAAAAATAATAATTGTCGAGGTTTGAAAGTAGTAAAAAAAATAATGCGTCACGCTAATTGTTAACCTCTTTATTTTTATTTTTTTCCCCTCCCCCCACCCATGGTGAAAGAGGGGGGAAAAAATTCCAGGTATTCGTCAACAATTATTAAACAGATTTGCTATAAATACTATTTTTATGGTCTCTTGCTTACATTTCCTTGCGAGATTTACAAGCAGCGAAAATGGCGGGTTTGTTACCTTTATATTATTTTTTTTTAAGAATCAGGTTACACGATGGACGTTGCGGTTTAGCCACCATAAAAAAAATTAATATTCATTTCATAAAAAAATAATAAGTTCTAATAGTTTAAAATATAAAACATCTGTCTCGTAAATCAAAGTTGACTTCAGGCGTTGGAAAAAATATTCTTACTTTAAAAAACCCCCCAAAATAAATATTAATAATATTTTTTTTAACATGTTACGCCCTGTAGTCCGTCAGTGTTATGATCCATTCAAAGAAAGCGTGATTTCCTTTCGAATGAAGTTTCAAATTATATATTTTTTAATATATATTAAACTGCTGAAGTTATTCTTTAAGTCCTTGTTTGAATACTAAAAAAGAACTGTATAATTATTCCACTTTATCGCCAAGGACGCAAGGTACATTACACGGATATCATTTTTAACTGCCTTCTATATTTCCGTATCCGCTTTATGACATATCCTCGTTTTGAATCATTCCTCTGCCTTCTTTTTTACGCAACACCGTGTTTGCAGGATTTAGATAAATATTAAATTCGTCCTGAAAAAAATTTTTTTTTTGTTAAGGTTACACGGGCGGGGACTGAAATTCCGGCCAAAAACTGAAAGAGAGGAAAAAATAATAATAGATTTTTTAATTTTTTTTCCGTAATAATATGCCTATAAATTCAGATAACTGGAAAAAAGAAGCTGCCATACAAAAATTACGGAAAGTAGGACAATTTTAATTAATTTTTTTTATTCTAATTTGATAAATTATTACTATTTTTCTTAGCTTCATGATTTCTAGTATCAAAAACCCTTTTACGCGTCACAGATATTATTAAGATATTGTCTTCATTCCTTGTATTACTTTGATAAATTATTACTGTTTGTCTGAGAAATATGTTTATTCTTAGCTTCATGATTTCTGTACCAAAGCCTTTCATGCGTCACAGATATTATTAACATATTTACTTCATTCTTTTTATTACTTTGATAAATTGTTTGTCAGAAAAATATGTTTTTTCTTATCTTCATGATTTCTGGTATCAAAAACCCTTTTATGCGTCACAGATATTATTAAGATATTGTCTTCATTCTTTTTATTACTTTGATAAATTATCACTGTTTGTCTGAAAAAAATATGTTTATTCTTAGCTTCATGATTTCTGGTATCAAAAACCCTTTTATGCGTCACAGATATTATTAAGATATTGTCTTCATTCTTTTTATTACTTTGATAAATTATTACTGTTTGTCTGAAAAAATATGTTTTTTCTTATCTTCATGATTTCTGGTATCAAAAACCCTTTTATGCGTCACAGATATTATTAAGATATTGTCTTCATTCTTTTTATTACTTTGATAAATTGTTTGTCAGAAAAATATGTTTTTTCTTATCTTCATGATTTCTGGTATCAAAAACCCATTTTATGCGTCACAGATATTATTAAGATATTGTCTTCATTCTTTTTATTACTTTGATAAATTATTACTGTTTGTCTGAAAAATATGTTTTTTCTTATCTTCATGATTTCTGGTATCAAAAACCCATTTTATGCGTCACAGATATTATTAAGATATTGTCTTCATTCTTTTTATTACTTTGATAAATTATTACTGTTTGTCTGAAAAATATGTTTTTTCTTATCTTCATGATTTCTGGTATCAAAAACCCTTTTATGCGTCACAGATATTATTAAGATATTGTCTTCATTCTTTTTATTACTTTGATAAATTATCACTGTTTGTCTGAAAAAAATATGTTTATTCTTATCTTCATGATTTCTGGTATCAAAAACCCATTTTATGCGTCACAGATATTATTAAGATATTGTCTTCATTCTTTTTATTACTTAATCTATATTCTAATACCTTCAAATACAAGTATTAGGTTTTTTTTAATTGTGTAAGTAGTTTAGGTGTAAAAAAAAAGTTTCAAAATGCTGAAACGTGATGATTTTTAAGTAACTCGATGAAGCTCTTGGTAAAAAAAAATTATTTTCTCCCCACAGTGTTTTTCAATGTCAAAAAAAATCTAAAATATATTAAAGTTCGTAACGCAAGGGACATCATTTTCAAAGCTGCCAAATTTTGAAAATAAACTCCTAAATATCTCAACAACAGAAAAGTTTCAAAATACTGAAAGGTGATGATTTTTAAGTAACCCTATGAAGTTCTTGGTGAAAAAAAAAGAATTATTTTCTCCCCACAGTTTTATTAACTCTCAAAAATAATACTGACAATTGATAAAAAAAAATTGATCAGCTGTACATATAAATGTAAAAAAAACAGCTAAAATATATTAAAGTACGTAACGCAAGGGACATCATTTTCAATACTGCCAAATTTTGAAAATAAATTTTCGAAATATCTCAACAACAAAAAAGTTTCGAAATACTGAAAGGTGATGATTTTTAAGTAACTCGATGAAGTTCTTGGTAAAAAAAAATTATTTTCTTCCCACAGTTTTATTAAATCTCAGAAAATTATACTGACAAAAAAAAATTGGTCAGCTGTACATATAAATGTAAAAAACAGCTAAAATATATTAAAGTACGTAACGCAAGGAACATCATTTTCAAAGCTGCCAAATTTTGAAAATAAATTTTCGAAATATCTCAACAACAAAAAAGTTTCAAAATGCTGAAAGGTGATGATTTTTAAGTAACCCCATGAAGCTCTTGGTGAAAAGAAAAAAGAATTATTTTCTCCCCACAGTTTTATTAAATCTCAAAAATAATACTGACTATTGATAAAAAAATTGGTCAGCTGTACATATAAATGTAAAAAAAACAGCTAAAATATATTTGAAAGTACGTAACGCAAGGAACAACATTTTCAAAGCTGCCAAATTTTGAAAATAAATTTTCGGAATATCTCAACAACAAAAAAGTTTCAAAATGCTGAAACCTGATGTTTTTTAAGTAACTCAATCAAGCTCTTGGTGAAAAAAAAGGAATTATTTTTTTCCCCACAGTTTTATTAAATCTCAAAAATAGTACCAACTATTGATTAAAAAAATACTGGTCAGCTGTACATATAAATGTAAAAAAAAGCTAAAATATATATAAAGTACGTAACGCAAGGGACATCATTTTCAATACTGCCAAATTTTGAAAATAAATTTTCGAAATATCTCAACAACAAAAAAGTTTCAAAATGCTGAAAGGTGATGATTTTTAAGTAACCCTATGAAGCTCTTGGTGAAAAAAAAGGAATTATTTTCTCCCCACAGTTTTATTAAATCTCAGAAAATAATACTGACAATTCATTAAAAAAAATGGTCAGCTGTACATATAAATGTAAAAAAACAGTTAAAATATTAAATTAAAGTACGTAACGCAAGGAACATCATTTTCAAAGCTGCCAAATTTTGAAAATAAATTTTCGAAATATCTCAACAACAAAAAAGTTTCAAAATGCTGAAAGGTGATGATTTTTAAGTAACTCGATGAAGTTCTTGGTAAAAAAAAATTATTTTCTCCCCACAGTGTTTTTCAATGTCAAAAAACATCTAAAATATATTGAAGTACGTAACGCAAGGGACATCATTTTCAAAGCTGCCAAATTTTGAAAATAAATTTTCGTAATATCTCAACAACAAAAAAGTTTGGAAATGCTGAAAGGTGATGATTTTTAAGTAACTCGATGAAGTTCTTGGCAAAAAAAAAAGAAAATTATTTTCTCCCCACAGTTTTATTAAATCTCTAAAAATAATACTGACTATTAGTAAAAAAAATTGGTCAGGTGTACATATAAATGTAAAAAAAACAGCTAAAATATATTAAAGTACGTAACGCAAGGAACATCATTTTCAAAGCTGCCAAATTTTGAAAATAAATTTTCGAAATATCTCAACAACAAAAAAGTTTCAAAATGCTGAAACGTGATGATTTTTAAGTAACCCTATGAAGCTCTTGGTGAAAAAAAAAGGAATTATTTTCTCCCCACAGTTTTATTAAATCTCAGAAAATAATACTGACAATTGGTAAAAAAAATTGGTCAGCTGTACATATAAATGTAAAAAAAGGTCAAATATATTTAAAGTACGTAACGCAAGGGACATCATTTTCAAAGCTGCCAAATTTTGAAAATAATTTTCGAAATATCTCAACAACAGAAAAGTTTGGAAAAACAATTTTTTTTTTGCAAATTGTTACACATGAGCGTTGTTAAGAAAAGCAATTAAATTGTCAGTCTCCATATTCTTTAGTTAATAATGTGTCCACACGGCGTCGCTTCGTACGTCTCTCAAAAAAGTGTAAAGTGTCCGCAATCGTGGAAAATCTTGTGAGCTCGTGTCTACTGATTTGTGTTTTCCTTTATAATTACAGCAGTAGCGGGAGGAGCGAAGTGAGCAGTAAACGAGAGGGAAAAAAAAAAGAAATTATGAGTCCTTTATAGTAAATGGCGCCTCGGTAATGACCGGCCGCGTTTCGGAGGAATGCAGGCCCGGAAATAACAACACAGCCGTTAGCCTACTTTATGGACGTATTTTCTTTCACGGGGCATTAATTGAAGGACGCTTTTGCCCGTGCTCCATCCATCCAACACGACGATTTTAAGTAGTTTCCATGATGGAACGCTCTGGGAAAGTCGATCGTCGTCGGCGGCGACTACTGGAGAGTTCCCAGAAATGCCGTGGTGGTGGTGGTGGTCTTTAACATTCCTCCTGTACCAACCAACGTGGTTACTTACTTACTACATAACTCCCTATTTTCACATCATTTAACACCATCATTCAATTCCTGATGTCCGTCGGTCGCCTGATGGACTCAGTTGCCATCAAAAACTTTTTACAGGTACGAGAATCCGATGATTTAAAATTCGTATATGGATTACGTTGGTGACCAGTCACCATCATTTAAAATGAAGAAGTGAACCAGGTACAGTCACTATCATTTTTCCAAAAAAGAACGAACAAAAAAGCTAGGCTCGGTAATCGTTAGCTTCATTCACTATCAGGAGAAGTTTGAAATTTGATGGCAAAGAGATGGATTTAACCTTTGGTTGGTCTTCTTCGGGACCTTTTCCGCGTCTGACTGGACACCTTTAATTGATTTCAATAAATTATTATTATTATTATTACCATTACATAACTCGGCCAAAAAGTAAATCTTTAAATGGGTACCTCAGGGTTGTATTATTGGCCTCTGTAGCAGTCTTAAATGACAGTAACGTGGTCTCAGGTCCCTGCGGCGTCCAGGAATGAAGGATGATACCAAATTCGGTAATCATTAACAGCTGATATTTTTTAATCCACCGGATTTTGTCTGTCAACACAGGTCATTCCTTTTTTTAAATTATATAAACGACTCCCTCAGTCAAAAAAACAACAACACTAGTTTCTTCGTTGCTCTGCGGATGATTATTCAATCAGTTTAAATCTTTAAATGGGGTACAACTCGTACCTCAGGGTTGTATTATTGACCTTTCGGGTAGCAGTCTTAAATGACAGTAACGTGGTCTCAGGTCCCTGATGGCGTCCAGGAATGGAAGATGATCAAGAGTAGACCAGGCTGCTACCAAATTCGGTAATCATTAACAGCTGATATTTTTTAATCCGCCGGATTTTGCTGTCAACACAGGTCATTCCTTCTTTTTAAGTATATAAACGACTCCCTCAGTCAAAAAAAAACACTAGTTTCTTCGTTGCTCTGCGGATGATTATTCAATCAGTTTAAATCTTTAAATGGGTACCTCAGGGTTGTATTATTGGCCTCTGTAGCAGTCTTAAATGACAGTAACGTGGTCTCAGGTCCCGGATGGCGTCCAGGAATGAAAGATGATCAAGAGTAGTCCAGGCTGCTGCCGAATTCGGTAATCATTAACAGCTGATATATTTTTTAATCCGCCGGATTTTGCTGTCAACACAGGTCATTCCTTTTTTTAAATTATATAAACGACTCCCTCAGTCAAAAAAAAATACCAACACTAGTTTCTTCGTTGCTCTGCGGATGATTATTCATTTAGTTTAAATCTTTAAATGGGGTACAACTCGTACCTCAGGGTTGTATTATTGACCTTTCGGGTAGCAGTCTTAAATGACAGAAACGTGGTCTCAGGTCCCGGATGGCGTCCAGGAATGGAAGATGATCAAGAGTAGACCAGGCTGCTGCCAAATTCGGTAATCATTAACAGCTGATATTTTGCTGTCAACACAGGTCATTCCTTTTTTTAAATTATATAAACGACTCCCTCAGTCAAAAAAAAACCCCACCACTAGTTTCTTCGTTGCTCTGCGGATGATTATTCATTTTTAGTTATTGGCGGATGCTTCAGCAGACGAAGAAAAATTGTCTCTGTAAATGAGATATGTATTACCCAAACTGAAAATATATATATATTGTATTAATAAAATTTAATTTTCTTTTTTCTCTGTGTTATAAGTCTTGGGGGAAATATTTCTTAGATGAGTTAATTCCATGTCTCGTATACTTCTACACTGTTGTAACTGATTCTCCGAGTACTTTATAATAACCCTTTTGTGAACCCTATTAGGAATTTCTCAAGCACAGCTTTAAGTCTTTGGATACGGGAAAATAAATTCTTCAGGTAAAAAGTTTCCATTTTGAATTTTTTTTTTCCCCGCGTCGACGGTTTGGCCTCAGTCGCGCGCCGCAATGTTTTTTCTCCTAATCTTCTTCTGATGAAGGGAGCGGTGCCTTCGAAAAATTAAAAAAAAATTTTTTTCTTCTCTGACTCTCTCTCTCCCTCTTTTCCTCCTGTCTTCTTTATTGATTGTTTCAGTTAACCTGACAATGTTAAATTTTCTGACACACGTGTGTGTGTATAAAAAAATTATATTAGCCGATTAATTGGAGGCGAAGGGGGGGGGGCGAAGGGACGGGGAATCATTTAAAATATGCAAAAAAATTACATTCTTGTCCCAATCTTTCATTGAATTAAACGAGCCCAACGATACGACTTGTTGTTATTACATTTTATTGGTTCAAATATTTTCTGACCAGCTTTTGAGCTTTTTTTTTTCGTCGTATAATGACCCAATCCAAAAAAATATATATTCTCTCAGTCTTACGTTTAATGACACTTATTACCCAATATGGTCGCTAATTATGGGGCTTGTATTATTATATATGTCGCCTTTTTTCAAGTGGGTGACAGTAGAGGATTCTTTTGAGTCAGGGAAAGAGTCGGGGGGGCTGTTGTTTAAACAGTTTGTTTCCTCCCCTCGCCTCGGTAGCAATGGCCGACTGGGGGTGTAATTTGGTCCATTGGGCCCATAGTCGGAAGCTAAACGCCGTCTAGATATTAAAATGCGAGTAAATATCTCTAATGATCTCGTTGCATCCTGAACGTGTTTTTGTTGTTGTTCCTCCTCCTCCTCCTCCTCCTTTCTCCTCGTCTGGTAAAATTATGTAGAAAACAAACGCGGGGCTCTATAATTTAAGGCCGTTGCAGTAAGAATTGAATTGATGAGGCGGGGGTGAAGAGGAATCCTTTTACCGTCGTCGTCCTCTCCTCTCCTCCCCCCTTCATCTTGAGAAACATTCTCCACGCCAGTGATACACACACAAAATGAGATGAAGCCGGGCGCCGGCGCCTTTCCTTTGCCAAAAAATATATCGGGGGGCGCATTTGCGCAGCTCGTAATTAACTGCCATCATCATCGAGAGCCAAGTCTCTTCCTTCCCTCCCCCTGTCTTCTCGTGTTCTCGCTGCTCTTTTTCATCTCGACCCGCCTATATTCCGAGTGTCCATTTAGAAAGATTTACACTCCTCCTCCGCCCCCCCAAGCGCGACTCGGAGGTAAAACACCGTGGGCTTGGAGTTATTATAACAATAACAACAGCAGCAGCAGCAACAACGCTTTAGAGCCTGTGTAGCTTTTTAATGCCAGATGAGGGGGAAGTACAATTCCTGTAACGGCCTTAATATAACACTACAACAAAAACTGGGGATAGGTGGCGCCGCTGCCGTCGTAGGTTCCCTTTGGTAAAAAAAAATATATATATTAAATATATCATAAAGGGATCGGATAATGTGCCTTTGTGTAAAGGGCCAGTTGCCGCCCCCCCGCGTGGAGGCCCTTGCATAACTAACGCTGTTTATTGGCCATTTGCCTGTGGAGGAGAGACTTGAGGAACACCCGCCGCACCACGGGCCTACAACTGATTTCTGCGGTCGGAGGAGAAACATGTAATAGCGCTTAATAGTGGCAGGAGGGGGGCGGGGAACCTGCCGAATCCTCTTCATATGGAATATATTAAGGGCGTCGTGGCGGGACTCTTCAAAGCGGCTCTCGAAAATAATGTTTACCAGTGGAAATGGGAATGTCTGTGCCATGTTTTTGGTCAATCAGCTCATTAAACTCTTATTAGAGTCGATATAATTGTATATCGATTTACATTTCAATGCTAAGGAAGACATGCAATATTGCTTAGTAGGAAACTGAATAAATGTCTTTATTATATATCAACGCCTGAAAATCTAATACTTAGGAATATATTTCTCTCTCTATTCTCTCTTCTATTTTCTCTCTATTTCTCTATTGTCTCTCTTTCTCTATTCTGTCTCTTCTCTCTATTCCCTCTCTATTCTCTCTTTTCTCTCTATTCTTTTTTCTCTCCATTCCTGTCTTTACACTCTCTCCTTTCTCCCTATTCTCTCTCTCCTTTCTCTCTATTTTCGTCTCCGTAGTCTCTATTCCCTGTCTCTCTTTTCTCTCTATTCTCTGAATCTATTCTGTCTATTTTCTCTATTCGGTCTTTTTTTATCTCTTCTGTCTATTTTCTCTATTCTGTCTATTTAGTCTTTTTATCTCTATTCTGTCTATTTTCTCTATTCTGTCTATTTTCTCTCTATTCTGTCTCTTTTCTCTCTATTGTCTCTTTTTTCTCTATTCTCTGACTCTCGTTTCTCTATATTCTCTGACTCTCGTTTCTCTATATTCTCTGACTCTCGTTTCTCTATATTCTCTGACTCTCGTTTCTCTATATTCTCTGACTCTCGTTTCTCTATATTCTCTGACTCTTTTCTCTATATTCTCTGACTCTTTTCTCTATATTCTCGGACTCTTTTCTCTATTCTCTGACTCTCTTTTCTCTCTATTTTCTCTCTATTCTCTCTCTATTCTCTCTCTATTCTCTCTCTTCTCTCTCTATTCTCTCTCTTTTCTCTGTCTCCCTTTTCTCTTTTCTCTCTCTCTCTCTGGTTCTTCACGGACCATCTTCTGGAAGCTCTCGCTAACCTGCGGCTTCCACTGTATAGCTTCTAATTTGTGCTGATATAAGAATTTAATGATTGCTCAAGCATAGCTTTTCGTAAAGCATTGAAGAGGAAAAAAACAACAGGAATTCCACTCAACATTTTTAATTTAGTTCAGATGACTCTGATCACATTTTATAGCGTCATCTGTTCACGGTTATGGGGGTTGGTAAGGGGATACGAGGATGGAATCTCCTTCCCTTACGGGACCAAAAAAAAGGAATAACTTTGACGCCAGTTTAATGAAGCACCAAAATTCTAACTGAAGAAGAATGACGTTCCATGACTTTACCTTCCTATCGATTTCAACTTGAAAGTCAGAAAATTGTGTTTGAAAAAAAACTCGGGAATAAGTTATCAGTGCAATGATTGGAGGAAACAACGAGACTCGCCATCCATTGTGCTTCCCTGCCAAGGTCAAGATATTTTAAAGGTCGTACATAACGCGGATTGTTGAGGTCTTGTCAGGGCTGAATTGTTTCAATATGAGCTTGAATTATTACAGGGCAACATTGTTGGAAGTTGTGTGGTCGATATGGAGGAAAAAGATGAATGATAACCTAAGGAGATACATAATCGACTCCCGGTCGATTATGGTTATGATGAGATTATTAGCAATGCCATATTTTATTGAAGTTAAAGGTTAAAGGAAAGAAGAGAGAGTTCACTGACAGGCGCAGAAGCAAGGTTAAAATATTTTTTTTGCAACTATACTTAAGATAGTTTATGAACTTAAGTTATTAAATTTATATTTTTCTTCCAATTATAATTTTAATAAACTTAAAACAAATTTTGTATTAATGCCTTTGGTAAAACACCTGTTTCAATTTATTTTACTAGCAATGACAATGGCTTCTCGTTAACAATTAGGCCTATAAAAAAAGAGTTTAAAAAGTAGGCTATTCAGGTGGTCCTTGCCTGGTTTTATTATTTTTTTTGGGGGGGGAAGAGGAAGGGTCCATCCCCAAATATGGGCAAATAAAACAATTATAATTTTTGCAAATTTTCACTGAAACTTTTCCTTTATTTTAATGACTATTCTAAATCAAAGAATCCTTAATATTAGCAGATTGTGGGCCAACCTCAAGATTATAACACTTAATCCTCCTCTTCATAATAAACCTTTATAAATCACAGAATAGTTTCAACGACCATAAAAATTCTTTTCTTAATCCAATAATTTTGTTAAGTAGCTAAAACCCTATTATGTAACCTGCCATTCTATACAAAGTCAAAAAAAAAAATTATTCCAACATCGTTATATCATGAACTGCTAAATTTTATTTATGCTTGACCAAGTCTCAAAAGGGAAATGAATTGTCGAATTTGGTTTAATTAAACAGTAATAAAAAAAATTAATTTCTGTACTTGTTGGCAGTCTTTTTACTGATTACTATTAATATTTAACCTGTCACCCTATTTCACTGTCACAATTTTTATTCCAAAAATTGTTTACTCACTGTCAGTTTGACAATGTATTTTCCACTGTATTTTCGGAAATGGACGAAATGTCCATGTATTGTTATTATACTGTCTGTTTTGGAATAAAAACAGTTTCAAAATCTTCAAGGAATTTTGTTTTTGTGTATTAAATAACTGATTTCAATTTAGATGTACAATGATGAATCAGTCACAAATTTTAAAAAATTATATCTTTTGATTTAGTTGAGAAAATGTGAAGGTATTGTCAAATTTTAAAAACAAATTATAATCAAAGCTACTCTATTATTGGATTAAGAAAAGAATTTTTATGGTCGTTGAAACTATTCTGTGATTTATTAAAAGTTTATTAGGAACAAGAGGATTAAGTGTTATAATCTGCTAATATTAAGGCTTCTTCGATTTAGAATACTCATTAAAATAAAGGAAAAGTTTCTGTGGAAATTGGTAAAAAATTATTTGCTCATATTTGGGAATGGACCGTTTCCCCCCCCTCCCCCCCCCCGCCAAAAAAAAAATAATAAAACCTGTCAAGGACCACCTGAATAGTCTATTTTTTAATTAAAACCAAAATTGGTTCCAATAAACTCGTGTTATTTTTAAATAAGGTGAAAGACTTTCATACATGATACATTCACGTGTGGCAATAAAGCTTCAGCCGCCGTGTTTTCCGAACCCGGGACTCGATATTGCGAGGAAATAATTATGTTTTATTACTTTAATATAATTAGTTTTTCGATCAATTACTTGTTTGAATTCGTTTTACGCAAATCATCGAGATAAATCTTCTGGTATTCAGAGGAATCCTACGACGCTCCAGATGCGTAAATAAACTAAGTGGTCACACACAGGTACAAAAAAAAAATTTTTGGCAATGATTTTCGAGGAAATATCGTCATAATTCACGTACTGAAATACGTAGAATTGTAATCTTTAAATTTGTTACATTTTTTTTTTAAATTTTACAAAATTTCGTTGAGACGTAATTGTCAATTATTGATTGGGTAAGGGATTTGTTTAACATTTAAAACCACGTTTCTGCTTTTGGGAGTAGAAGTAGGGCATAAATTAACGCGACATGTTGTTTTTCTGGGCCACGTTCTTTCTTTTGAAATACTATTACTTTTATTTTGGTACTTGATGATGATGAAGGAATGTAGACAGACAGACAGCAGCAGCAGCAAGGGGGGGAGGGAAGGCAAGGCAAAGTGATCCTCGCCGGTGAAGAAGAATCGCCGTATTAATTTCCCTTTCGCTTCATTATTTTTCGTCCTCCACCTTTTCGTCGCCGACATAAAAAAATGACGACAATAGATAATTCATTCGTATGACGTCACTCCCCTTTTGGTATTCGTCCGTGACGCAACTGGAGGAGGAGGATTCATTTAAATATGTTTTTGTCGGCGTCGTCAACTCACTCATTGCCGTCCGTCCGTCAGTGCTTTGATATTCTGATTCGAGTTCTTAGAAACGTTTGCGATGAATACGCAGCATCGCGAGTCTCTGTCTGTCGGTCGATCTTTTACACTACAAAAGGGTCCCGTCTCTTTAATGGCTAATTTAAACCCTGCAAATATCGTGACGTCAGCAGCAGAGGGACGACGCTGCTCAAGAATATCTCTGGAATCCTCTCACATTAATTAAGATGTGAATAAATAAACTCCGTAAAGAAACTGTCAAAATAATTGGAAAATTAATTAACGAAAAATTCTTGATTAATTAAGATGTGACTAAATAATAAACTCCGTAAAGAAACTGTCCAAATAAGTGGAACATTAACGAAAAATTCCTTGATTAATTAAGATGTGAATTAATAATAAACTCCGTAAAGAAACTATCCAAACAACTGGAACATTAATTAACGAAAAATTCTTGATTAATTAAGATGAGAATTAATAAATTGCGTAAAGAAACTATCCAAACAACTGGAACATTAATTAACGAAAAATTCTTGATTAATTAAGATGTGAATAAATAAACTCCGTAAAGAAACTGTCCAAATAAGTGGAACGTTAAGGAAAAAAATTCTTGATTAATTAAGATGTGAATAAATAAACTCCGTAAAGAAACTGTCCAAATAAGTGAAACAATAACGAAAAATTCTTGATTAATTAAGAAAAATTAACGAAAAATTTTTGATTAATTAATATGTGAATAAATAAACTCTGTAAAGAGAACATTAATGAAAAATTCTTGATTAATTAAGATGTGAATAAATAAACTCCGTAAAGAAACTGTCCAAATAAGTGGAACATTAATTAACGAAAAATTATTGATTAATTAAGACGTGAATAAAGAATTCCGTAAAGAAAACATTAACGAAAAATTCTTGATTAATTAAGATGTGAATTAATAAATAAACTCCGTAAAAATAAGTGGAACATTAACGAAAAATTTCTTGATTAATTAAGATGTGAATTAATAATAAACTCCGTAAAGAAACTGTCCAAATAAGTGGAACATTAATTAACGAAAAATTCCTTGATTAATTAAGATGTGAATAAATAATAAACTCCGTAAAGAGAACATTAACGAAAAATTCTTGATTAATTAAGATGTGAATTAATAATAAACTCCGTAAAGAAACTGTCCAAATAAGTGGAACATTAACGAAAAATTCTTGATTAATTAAGATGTTAATTAATAATAAACTCCGTGAAGAAACTGTCCAAATAACTGGAACATTAAGGAAAAATTCTTGATTACTTAAGATGTTAATTAATAATAAACTCCGTAAAGAAAACTGTCCAAATAAGTGGAACATTAACGAAAAATTTCTTGATTAATTAAGATGTGAATTAATAAATAAACTCCGTAAAGAAACTGTCCAAATAAGTGGAACATTAACGAAAAATTCTTGATTAATTAAGATGTGAATAAATAAACTCCGTAAAGAAACTGTCCAAATAAGTGGAACATTAACGAAAAATTCTTGATTAATTAAGACGTGAATAAAGAATTCCGTAAAGAAAACATTAACGAAAAATTCTTGATTAATTAAGATGTGAATTAATAAATAAATTCCGTAAAAATAAGTGGAACATTAACGAAAAATTCCTTGATTAATTAATATGTGAATAAATAAACTCCGTAAAGAAACTGTCCAAATAAGTGGAACATTAATTAACGAAAAATTATTGATTAATTAAGACGTGAATAAAGAATTCCGTAAAGAAAACATTAACGAAAAATTCTTGATTAATTAAAATGTGAATTAATAATAAACTCCGTAAAGAAACTGTCCAAATAAGTGGAACATTAACGAAAAAAATTCTTGATTAATTAAGAAGTGAATGAAATAAACTCCGTAGTATGCCTGAGGAAGTCTCAAAAAAGGGGAGACGAAACGTCTTATTTGATTAAATGGTAATAAATTTATTAGCTAACTTATTGGCCGTCTTTTTTATTTATTGTTCAACTAATTGTTTTATATAGTATGTTAGTAAAATTCTTTTTTTAAAAAAAAATTTATGGTTCATAATTTATTATCGCACCTTTATAGGTTTGTAATGAAGGTAACGACAGGTCGTATATGTAACTAAATTCTTGTCATGGAATTAAATTTTTTTCCCCAGACTATTTACGATGTTGAACTCGTTTATTTTGGATGAAGTAAGGTTAGAGTGACTATAAATATGTGGTTGTTTAATGTCAACTTTTTTTTTAAAAAAAAAAGTACTGATTGGATTTTGCGTGTGTGATATTACCCCAGGAAAATTTTAAATAGCCTGTGAAATGTTACGTCCACTTTGTGCTTCAAAATAATGGCGTTTGTCGTTTCTCATTCACCTGTAGCGTTTCAAACCCGACCATAGATAAGGGGAACCGTGGCTGGCGATTACACTGAATACCGTGGGAAAAACGGGTGAAACCAACCGGGTTCGTTTACATCGCACTTACATCATCGTCACACACACACACGCACACACAATAATGTAAGAGGTGAGTTTACATTGTCAGTAGGTTTCTATTTAAAAGAGATAATGGCTCGTGTCACAGTCGCGTAGGATTACCAGAACCGAGATAGAATCGACTCGGAAATGGAGGCTACACATTTTCTACAGAGCCTTCTTTGCAAGGTCAAAAAACCACCTTGGCAGGGGGAATCAGAGATAGAATGAGGAGGAGTGATCAACCTGTTTAAATTACAAGCAAGGAACCCAAAAAATAAAACACACAGAGACGTTGGAAGAAAATACTCATTCCCTAAAATAGGACAATTAATAATGACTGGTGGAACAATCTGCCCCTGCAGGAGTGTTTTAGGAGAACTTCCCTCTAACAGAAACGGAAAATTTCAGACTCAAATCTAAGTTTAGTGTAGTGTAGTGACGTCATCAGTGCTGCCAAATCTCTAAAAATATACTACTACAGTGAAATATATTTCCATTTTTTGTTTTGTTTCTTTCTCTTTTTTTTAAAAAAAAAGTGTCATGTTGAAGCTGAGTTATCAATTCTGAAAAATTTAAACCAACATGCAAGGAAATGATGAAACTTTAAAATTATCGTTATAGGATAAAAAAAACCAGAGAGAGGAACTATTTTCCTTCTTACGGTACAGGGTGTATTATTTACACGTATATTCTCGACTGGGAGAGTGTACCATGAGAAATTTTTAACTCCTTTTGATGGAAGACTCTTTCGACTTAACGTGTAACCAGGAGGCTTTTGCACTCGAGTAAAACTACGATTGATGAAATAAACATTCCATAGACGAGACAAGGTGACGCGCTAGATGCCGAGATTAGTGTTGAATTAATTACTACTGTACCGGGATAATACAAAAATAAGCTCCGGGCAACGCCACATACCCAACCAGTTCCAAATAAATATAAATCCGTCGCTGAATTCAATATATATATATATATACTACAGATCCCACTGCACAATTGTGAGGTCAGTATTATACTAGAAAAGGACTAGACTTGGGGCACTGTACAAAGCCTGGTCAGAAACAATGGGAGCGGCTGACTACACCCAAATTTCTTCTTCTCTAAAAATGACCATAAAGGAAAGGGACCAGAAAACGGATGGGGGCAAATATTCCTTCGTTAACAGAGGAGCGATAAGGGACTGGAATGCAAGGCTGCTACTGTACTGGAGGCTTTTCCCCCCTAACAATATAAATATTTTCAAAAATAAGTTACAAACCGTGAAAAGTTAGGAACTTATTTTGTAAAAAAGGGGAAGGGAAATATTTTATAATTGTAATTTTTCTTTTTCTGTAATTGACCTTTGTACTTAATATGTTCTAATTTTATTATACCGCCACCGGGGCAAATTCCCACCTCTAGTCATGTGAAAATACCAAATACAAAAATAATACTCGTAATTCAGTTTACGGACGAAGAACGTCCGAATGGATGGATGGAAAGTCACGGTGAACAATTACCCGAGTCAGGTAAAATGTAAATTAACTGGTGGTGACGAAAGTAAAGCAGAGTGGACTATCGGACTGTTCCAGATAGAATTGGCGGAGGCACAAGCCCATAAATCTCACGAGGGGGGATGGGGGAGAAAGGGGAGGGGGAAGGGAAGAGGCTTTCAAGGCGACAAGAGACGAGCAGCACACTCATCTACCTGAGTTTCTTTTTGTTGTGGGCTTCTCTACGATGATACTACGACGACCACCACGAATTCCTGGTATTAACCAGACAAAAACAAGCAAACGACAGAAAGACGCTGGGGGTGGAACACTTGTTTTTCTGATAAAGGAAGAAAGCTCTTCGATGGTGGTGGTGATTGTGATGGACGACGATAAATCAACCACTCAGGCGATTGATTGAAGAATGTATTTATTAAATCTACAAATGGAGGTGCAGAAGCCAGCGCCCCTGGTGGCAGATACACATAGAAATTAAACAATAATTAATAAACTGGATCGTAAGGACCATATTTAACCTATAGTTGAATGTATAATTATATTCAATATAAATAAATAAGTGTGGAATCATATTATTGATAAAAAAAGGCGCTGCGGGAGTTTTCTCGCAGGCGATTGCTTCAGCCCAGAGTGACTGCGGGGCTTCCTCACCTGATCATGTCGGGGATGCCTCCTGCACTCTCTCTGGGTATTTTTTTTATCAAAGTTCTCATATGCCGAGACACCTTCACCTATTTTAGGAGGTATATGTACTGGGGTCAAAGACCTTGGGCATATGGCAAGAGTTGTCCTCCGCTGATCCCATTGGGATATCAATCGGTCAACTGCCTCCTGAAACTGGTGGAGACACGGAGAAGGGAATGCTGCGTCCCCACAGCAGCAAACTCGTCTCCCGTCATTCATAGGGAAGGGCGTGAGAATAGTACCACCCAATGCCCCCCGACCTACCTGATGCAGGTTTTCTAGGGTTTTCCCTGCATCTCTTTAGGTGAAACACCGCGAGGGTAGGATCCTTAAACCATAGCCCGGGGGCCCCTAGTTAACCCTTGCTAGGCTACCTTGCTCTACCTTCCGCATCCCCCCTTTTCAATTCCCTTCCTATGCTATTAAAGGGGGGAGTTGCCTGTTTCAGGATCACCCTCATGTAGCCTGTTTACCAAAAAAAAACAAAAAGGAAAATAGTTCCTCATTATTATAATTTCCTCGATCACAAATCGTCCAATCAATAGGCGTTTCTGAAGAACACTAAATTAAGCGTCGCGTCTCAATTTATTAAAAACACTTTGCGTAGCGTGAAATTTGTGTAATGACAGTTACTCTTTTGAAATCATTTTTATTACGTAAACCGATGTTTCGTTACCCATTTTTACCCCTCTTCAAGGCTAACAATTCTATTTTTCAAGTAAAAATAAAATTTGGCAAGTCAAATATACACTCTAACCTTGAAGAAGGCACAAATAGGTACCGAAACGTCTGTTTATGTACTAAATGTAAAACTTTCATTAATTTCTCTTAGTATCATTATTCGTCGGTTTTTTTTCTCTTTTGTTGTAACCCTGATGCTGCCGGTTTGGGAGGAAAGGTTAATCTGTAGTCAGGTTATTTATTTTAAATATTTATCAATTATAAATTGATTTCCCGGTGCCTTATTTCAGACAGTTTCAATTTACTTAAATGTGTTGAGGAGTGAAGTGATTGCGCTTTTAAATTACTGTAGATGTAAACGGCGTGTGTGTGTGTGGAAACGACGATATGATTTATTTTTTTTCCCTTTTCTATATTCTGAGCCGACCCTATAGCCCATATGATTTAATCCCCTTTTTTTTTCTTTTCTTTTCGCGTATTCCCCTTATTTATTAGTTGTTCTCTCCGGTCGGTGAACCCGTCCGTAATTCCTCCTTCCTCCTCCTCCGACTTTGGGCGTGAGGAGTTTTGACAGGGCAGAATATTTACGTCTTGTGTGACCCCCCCGGAGACCTTGAGGATTACGAACAGGATAAATAGGCGTTTGATGTCATCATTAGATTAATTTGCACGCAGGTGTTGGTTGCTCAGTCGCGGCTCGGAGTCTGGATTCTCCAGGGGAATTTACGTTCATTGCTCCTTTTTTTAAGATAATTAATTTAATAAAAAAAATTTTCGGCCTCAGAACAATGCTTAAGAATTTTCAAAATTATTCACCCTTTAATCGTTTCATTTTTTTTCCCCAAAATTTATTTACTGCGTAGTCCAGCCTGTCTTCAAGTCAATCCTAAAGTAACTGCTATTTTCTTCGGAAATTCGTCATTTGAAAGAAAAAAAAATTTTTTTTCGGTCATAATTATTGTATACTTTCCTTATTTCCTTAAAAAAATAATGAGCTTAAAAAATTTAAACTTTTCCTGTTCACATACATAATTTAAAAGCTTTACGATGAACCATTACAATCCACAAATTGTGTTAACATTTTTCTAGAGAGATTATTTTTTCCAATACACTTTTTCCAGTAATATTTATTTGAGGTCATCCTCAAGGAAGTTTTTTTTAAAAAAAATTATTTACCCGTTTCTCTCCCCCCTTCGTGTGATTATTTAAATTCACTCTGTATAATAAATTACCTTGGAGTCTGCCTGACTCATAGACCGTTCACAAATCCCCCGTTTCCTTTTATTTATTTATTTATTATTTATTATTCGTAATTGCAGCATCTAATTACTCTTGGATGGTGCAAACCGAACATTCACTGTCCGCAATTTATGAGCCTGGTATTTTACCTGACAGATATTTGACAGGTTTTAAAAAAAAACTTTTAGTCTCCTGAAGGAAAGGAGCAGGTGTTCATAGTTATTCCTAGAAGAAGAAGAAGAAGAAGAAGAAGAAGAAGAAGAAGAAGAATTTTTTTAAAAAAAACAATTGTCCCATTTCCCCCCTGGTAACCGATTTTAATTGAAACTATGCTGGAAAAATCGACCTCCAGGCCACAGAATGAGTCGTGCTGAAGAAATTATCGTCACGGAGAGGAAAGGTGGACATAATTTGCAAATTAAAAAAAAAGGGGGCAGTGACGAGAGTTCTGAAGGTGATAATTAAAAAAAATAAATAATAAAAAAAATAAAAAAAAAGAAATCACAATCGTTGCTGATAAATAAATTACATCGGTTCAGGTCGGAACCTAACTGCAGATAAATGGGTCAACGGAATTTTATTTCGAAATTAGCACGTAATTGATGACTCGATTAATCTTTTACGCGCGGTTAAAGCAATTTATCATTATGAAGAACATTCTTCCCGCCAGGGCAATTAATCAGACATACTTATTTTTTTTTGCTAAGGATAAAATTACACCGCCATGGATAAAGTTTCTTAAATAATTAATTGGGAAATAAAAATTGAAAATTGAAAAGTTTTCGTCTCCTTATTATTTTAGGGGATCTTTTCAGATGTGAATTTAAACGTAAATTTTTTAGATTATTGATTTTTAGGCAATACAGTTGAAAGTGGTCAAACATTAGTTTAAATAAAAATTTGTTTTATGACTTTAATTTAATTCTTAAACGATTTTTATCTACCTCGGTTGCTTTATTATGTTGACTGTAATTGTTTTTAGGATCTGATTAAGTCTTATATTACATACGAATGAATAAAAATCGATCATAATCGTCAAAAAAAAAATTCTTTCTGCCTTTAACCTATATATATAAATTTTTTAAAAAAATTATGCTTCTGTTGTTTCTAATTGATTTTTTGGTCAATTACACATAATAGAAGCGTTGAATCCATTCAACCTTAAACACCTGTTAAATAAATTCACAATTAATCTGATATTATTAAATAAGAAATGAATATCAAAACATCCAATAAGTAAAAATCGTTTCGTCACAATCTTAATGGACTTCTTCAAGAAAAAAGATGCTCAGTCAAAATTCTTGAGGTGTTACAATTTTTTTTTTTTAATTTTGGCCCTTTATTTATAATGAAAATATTTTTTTCTCCTATTCGTCATTAAATTTGGGTCTTCCTCGGGTATAAATAAATTATTTCAGTTTTACGAAATTGTTAAGTATGTAATTATTTCTAATGAAAAAATATATATTTTTTAAAATATCCATTTTTTAATAATTGCTTTAGAAGAATTTTTGATCCTGAATTTCGCTTTATCTGATTGATTCCAGACATTGTGGACGAAACGTGTCTAATATGCTGAATTATTGATTGCATTGATATAGTTATTTGATAAATTCATAAATAATATATATATTTTTAAAAAAAATATTACTGAAGTCTACACATTGAAAGCTTCTTTTTTTATGTGTAATTGACTTTTTAATCATAGAATAAAGGTTTCAAATAATTATTTTCCGCTATAATTGTAATTTAATAGCTGAAGTCAATGTTGTCCTAGTTTCATTTTAATGTTTGCGGATAGTTTTATAAAAATTCCACATTTTAATTACTAATTATGAAATGATTAATTAAAACGACCAAATACCAACTTGCAGACAAAATAGAAGATTTGTTCCAGGAATCTATTAAATTTTGTTAATTTAATTTTATCATCATTCAACATATAACTTATACCCATGCCCGGTCAGGAACTGGGTAAGGAGGAGGAGGAGAAGGCAAGCGTGCTATAATTTTTTTATTTTATTTTCTTTTTGCGAGAGGGCAGGTGAAAATCTTGTAAAGACACTATCTGAGGGTCTGCACTGGATAGTAGTGTGGGATTCTACCCACTAAAAACACCTCCCTTCCTTTCCAACGATGACTGTGTGTACTTTCCTGTGCGACCGGCCTTAGACATTACTTCACAGCGTCAAGCTCTCTCTCTCTCTCTCTCTCTCTCTCTCTCTCCTTTAAACATTATTATTTCTCTCTTTTTCGTAATTTCTTAATCTTTGAATTACTGTAGAGGCTGCATATGCGCTTACTTTATTCCAGGTATTAGGTGGTGGTGATGAAAGCAGCAGCAGCAGCATAATATTGGGTACCAAAATTATTATCTGGTGTTATTGAAGTTCCCAATATCGCTTTCTAATTCCATTTAATTCTAAATATAATTACGTCGTTTCGTCCATCTTTGTGGGCTTTCGTCAGGTAAATTTTTTCAAGTGGACGAAACTGACCACCTGGTGAGCTCCACAAAATATGAACGACGAAACGTCGTAATTATATTAACTAATTAGTGATTAAATATTTTGCTGGAAATTTGTTGTATATATATATATATATAAATATTTATTATACCTGTCAGATAATCGATTTCTGAATAGATTACACAATCAACTGCCGGTCGACCGTGGAACTAAACCCTAATGATCGCTAAGTGCTTTGTCAGAAATATGCCAAAATAGAAAATTAAACTCAACTGGCGCTTTAAAAATTGTATCCATAATACCTAATTATTTCCCCATGAACCTTCTCTTGATGCGACATGAAATAAATTGTCCAGGAACTTGGAGATAATAATACGCAAGGTGAAGAGAGGACAGGGAGAAAATAATCTTGTAAAGACACTGTCTGAGGGTCAGCACTGGATAGTAGTGTGGGATATTACCCTCCTTTTCCAACGATGACTGTGTGTACTTTCCTGTGCGACCGGCCTTAGACATTACTTCACAGCGTCAAGCTCTCTCTGTCTCCTTTAAACATTATTATTTCTCTCTTTTACGTAATTTCTTAATCTTTGAATTACTGTAGAGGCATATGCGCTACTTTATTCCCAGGTATTATGTGAAAACAGCAGCATATTGGCTACCAAATTTTACCTGGTGTTATTTGAAGTTCCAATATCGCTTTCTGATGCTCGTCTCTTCCCCCATTATGAAAATCTCTAGCAACTGAAGCAACACGTCGTGTGTTCTGGTGTCTCATTAACTCCACATTCAGGGCATGTGTTTTTTCCCAGTGTTTTTTTATGCGAGGGCAGGTGAAAATCTTGTAAAGACACAATATCTGAGGGTCTGCACTGGATAGTAGTGTGGGATTCTACCCTCCCTCCCTTCCTTTCCAACGATGACTGTGTGTACTTTCCTGTGCGACCGGCCTTAGACATTACTTCTTCTCTCTTTCTTCTTCTTCTTATTTCTCTCTTTTACGTAATTTCTTAATCTTTGAATTACTGTAGAGGCTGCATACGCGCTTACTTTATTCCAGGTATTAGGGTGATGAGAGCAGCAGCAGCATATTATTGGGTACCAAATTTTACCTGGTGTTATTTGATTTTCCAATATCGCTTTCTAATGCTCGTCTCTTCCCCCATTATGAAAATCGCGAGCAACTGAAGCAACACGTCGTGTGTTCTGGTGTCTCATTAACTCCACATTCAGGGCATGTGTTTTTTCCCAGTGTGTTTTTTTATGCGAGGGCAGGTGAAAATCTTGTAAAGACACAATATCTGAGGGTCTGCACTGGATAGTAGTGTGGGATTCTACCCACTAAAAACACCTCCCTCTTTCCAACGATGACTGTGTGTACTTTCCTGTGCGACCGGCCTTGGACATTACTTCTTCTCTCTTTTTTTCTTCTTCTTATTTCTCTCTTTTACGTAATTTCTTAATCTTTGAATTGCAGTAGAGGCATATGTGCTTACTTTATACCTAGGTATTAGGGTGATGAGAGCAGCAGCAGCATATTATTGGGTACCAAATTATTATCTGGTGTTATTGAGGTTCCAATATCACTTTCTAATGCTCGTCTCGTCTCCCAATCTCGAGCAGCGTGCTGTAATTGAGTGTGTGTGTGCTTTAATGCGGGAAGGAGTGGATTGACATAAGTAGTGATATATATAAAGGTTGAGAATTGATGTCTTATTAATGCCAGGGACACGAAGGAAGGCAGGCAGGCAGCCGGCCGCTTGTCGGAGGGTTTCTGGGAAGGAGCTAATTACTGGCGCCGCAGACAAAGGGCGTCCGAGCGGGAGTATTTATACTCAGCGAGCGCCGCGCTCGTAAATGCGCATGCGATATTAAAGCCAGCTAAGTGATAGCCAGGACGCTATTTTGGGAGTCGTCACGCGGTTTTTAACGAGCTCGCTTTGATGTCTGTTATAAGGAAGGCTGTGGCTGTGGCACTAGCTGCAGCACTGTTGCAGTGTGTGTGTGTGTGTGTGTGCGTGACATCTTTTACCGCCCTCCCCTGTCAATCCCCGCGGCCGCCCGCCGGAGTGGTTATTTATGCGGATTCCGCCTCGAGATTGATGTGTCCGCAAGAATGCTCTGGCAGAGGCAACCGTTTTGCGGGGGTAGACAGGCACCGCCATCTTAAACCCCACACACACACACCGAACGTGGCGGCGGATCCGCTCAAAAATTGAACCCCGGTGAAAAAACTCTGCGCGATCACAGACCTTTCTATTCATTCGACTATTTCGTCGAGAAACTCGTAGTTAAGTTGATGTTTCGTCTCATACTTATGATCTTAATCTCATGTTGCTCTACCTTCCGCATCCCCTCTTTTCAATTCCCTTCCTATGCTATTAAAAGGGAGTTGCCTGTTTCAGGATCACCCTCATGTAGCCTGTTACCCCCCAAAAAATGTAGCCTGTTAACAAAAAAAAAATCTCTAGGTGAAACACCGGGTAGGATCCTTAAACCATAGCTACCTTGCTCTATCTTCCGCATCCCCCCTTTTTCAATTCCCTTCCTATGCTATTAAAGGGGAGTTGCCGGTTTCAGGATCACCCTCATGTAGCCTGTTAACCAAAAAAAAAAATCAGCCCAGAGTGACTGCGGGGCTCACCTGATCATGTCGGGAATGCCTCTTGCATTCTCTCTCTCTGGGTATTTTTTTATGAAAGTTCTCACATGCCGAGACACCTTCACCTATTTTAGGAGGTATATGTACCGGGGTCAAAGACCTTGGGCATATGGCAAGAGTTGTCCGCTAATCCCATTGGATCAGTCGGCCAACTGCCTCCTGAAACTGGTGGAGACACGGAGAAGGGAATGCTGCGTCCGCACAGCAAACTCGTTTCCCGTCATTCATAGGGAAGGGCGTGAGAATAGTACCACCCAATGCCCGACCTACCTGATGCAGGTTTTCTAGGGTTTTCCCTGCATCTCTTTAGGTGAAACACCGCGTGGGTAGGATCCTTAAACCATAGCCCGGGGGCCCTAGTTAACCCTTGCTTGGCTACCTTGCTCTACCTTCCGCATCCCCCCTTTTTCAATTCCCTTCCTATGCTATTAAAAGGGAGTTGCCTGTTTCAGGATCACCCTCACTCATGTACCCTGTTAACCAAAAAAAAAATTAAAGGTGTTTTGTAATGGTAATAAAAATAATATATTGAAATAAAATAAAGGTGTCAGGGCGCTGCGGTAGTTTTCTCGCAGACCAGAGTGACTGCGGGTCTTCCTCACCTGATCATGTCGGGAATGCCTCCTGCACTCTCTCTGGGTATTTTTTTTTATCAAAGTTCTCATATGCCGAGACACCTTCACCTATTTTAGGGGGGTATATGAAATGGGGTCAAAGACCTTGGGTGGGCATATGGTGGCAAGAGTTGCTGTCCTCCGCTAATCCCATTGTGGGGGATCAGTCGGGGGCCAACTAACTGCCCTCCTGAAACTGGTGGAGACACGGAGAAGGGAATGCTGCTGCGACCCTCCCACAGCAGCAGACTCGTCTCCCTAAGAATTTTTGTAGATTTCACCAATTGAGAGTTATCAGGGAGGATAGGATCGAATCCAAAGCACATCAAGTTAGTTTTTGAGATGTTTACCTGAAGACCATTTACATTTAAATAGTTTAGTACCATGTGCAAAATTTATTTATTTTATTTTCCATTAGTAAAGATTCCACATGTCTACTCCAATTAATAAGTCAGCATATGACGCTACAGTTCCTTTGTGAGGAGCTGGTATATCATTTATATATATATAGGATAAATAGAATAGTAGAGGCCCCAGAATAGATCCTTGTGGGATGCTCCTTGCCCCGAGTCCGGCGAACCTGATCCTGCCAGTATCCTGAGCTGATCACTCGTGCCTTCAAGTAAAATGTGAACGTCAAGCGCGTGTATAAGAAGGAAGGAAACCTCGTCAGGTCTATGACGAGGCTCATGGTGAATTTATATTTAAGACGGGCTGATTGATTTAATTTTTAATGAAATTAGGTATTATTATTATTATTATTACCATAATTTACACACAATTTCAAGGATTGGGAAACGTTGCCGAGCAATATATAACGTGTGTTTCACTTTGCTGTAAAAGGAATTACTTATACACATTGGATCAACAGATAAGTTCTTTTCTTGCAGAATCTTTTAATTCAGTAAGACGTCACTTATTTCCCCCCCTCCCCCCCTCCCCCCCTTATTTTCTTCTTCTTCTTCTGTCTTGACTCGTACTTCCAATAGCACTTTTGCTGTCTTCAAAATTAACACTTATTGAAAAATGTCATCGAACTGAAATCTTTTTAAGAAAAGTTTTGTGTTGTTAATTGATTAATTTTTTTTTTCATTCTCCTCGACGTCTCAGCGCATTTAGGGTCTTATCCTACCGGGACTGCGGCACATCATGTGATCAGAGTAGCTAGCGATTCTCGCAAGTTTTCCTGACGATGTTTAATTTATAGTATTTCCAAAAGAAAAAAAAAAGCCAAGTCGTTCACCTTCCAGACTGTGGCAGGTGACGATTTGATTACTGTGCGTAGTAGTTGGTTTTTTTTTTAGTTTGGTGCACGGGAAGTGCAGTGCAGACAGACAGGACCCCTTGGAGCTCCTCCCTAGATCTGTTCCCTAAATTTCATCTCTTAATGTGGTTTATATTCGTATTCCGGAACGGGATATTTCTCCGTCTGTTTCCGCACGACCGAGTTTCCCCCGCTTAATGGACGCCGAGTTAGTTATACTTTGTAAAGCGCCGGTTTATTTGGGGAGCCCGTGTCCCATTTGTCACCCGCAGAATCGGCTGTAACTCTGTTGCACAAGGTTGCGCGAGGCGAGCGAGCGAGCACTAAAACGTCACATATTTCAGCATTTCGTTGTTTTAATGACTGCAGTTGGTACACATGTGCGGCCGGGTTTTACGACTGCCGCCTCCGGTGCAAGGCGCACTACTGCCGTTACCTGCACTCGCGAGGTGTAGGGTTACCAACCCGACCCCACACACACGTCAAATCCCCCGCTATCTCAAGATAACCCCCCAAGGGGGTAGTTGAAACGTCGAGGCGAAACAAATTCATTATTTCCCCCTAATACAACAACATTCCGACTTCGATTTCAGCTCTACCTTTACTAATGAGGCTCAATGACATGTTTATCTGTTCCAAACTCCTCTACACAATTATTCTTCAAAAAAAAAATAGTTCTATTCTTCTGACTTCATTCAAATTTTTTTTAAATGGAAAATCCAGTCGAAATAATATTTTATTTAACTCCTGTTCTTCTTCTAAAAAAAATAATTACACAAAGATAAATTTTAACAACCGATTAAGAAGAGACTTCATCACACGCCCAAATAAGAAAAAAATTTATAAAGTATCCTTACTTCGTTGGAAAATTAAAATTATTCAAATTTCCAGTTTTCAAGAGTTTCATTATGATAAACACATATGTATTAACTACAAAAATCAGAATGGAGAACACGGGAATCGAACCTGCGACGACCTCTCTTGGGTTTCCGACGAGACCTTTTTTCCCCCCATTCTGATCTTCTAAATATAGTTTCCTGGCCTTTGGCTAAGCTTCATCAAGCAATTTCTTCTCTATTTGAAGTTACTTTTTATTTTTTTAAAAAAATTAATTTTAATTCAGAAATTTGAATTATCTCAAATTTTGTTTTAATTTTTTTTTGTACAATATTTGTGCTGAAAATCCAAAAATATGTATTATAATATATATATATATATATATAATATATATATATTATTTGTTGCACCCTTATGGAGTCTCAAATGCGAAGGACGAAACGTATCAGCTATTGAATAAACCTATTTTATCGGTAAATTGAGACTTTTTAGTTCATCTTTACGTATTTTAATAAAACATTAGAACGTAATGACATAAAATAAAAATTTTAGGTGTCTGAATATAAATTTATTTATTGAAATATCAGTACGTAATAATTTTAATTCAGAAATTTGAATTTCCAGTTTTTTCATTACCTCAATTTTTTTTGTTTTAATTTTTTTTTGTACAATATTTGTGCTGAAAATCCAGAAATATATATATTATTTGCTGCACCCTTATGGAGTCTCAAATGCGAAGGACGAAACGTATCAGCGATTGAATAAACCTATTTTGTCGGTAAATTGAGACCTTTTTGTTCATCTTTACGTATTTTAATAAAACATTAGAACGTAATGACCTAAAATAAAAATAAAAATTGTCGTGACGTATCCTTCCGTCCGTCCCCCATTCTTTTTTTCTTTTTTGGAATCTCATCAGGTGAGATATTGAAAATTTTAGGAGTCTGAATATAAATTTATTTATTGAAATATCAGTACGTAATAATTTTAATTCAGAAATTTGAATTTCCAGTTTTTTCATTACCTCAATTTTTTTTTGTTTTAATTTTTTTTTGTACAATATTTGTGCTGAAAATCCAAAAAAGAATATATAATTTGCTGCACCCTTATGGAGTCTCAAATGCGAAGGACGAAACGTATCAGTGATAAAATTTTGTGGAGAAAAATTCTTCACACTTCGTAGAATTTTTTATTAATGTTCTAATTTTTATTTTTTGAAATATATATATATCTCACACTTTTGCTTGCTGATTCATTTATAATTCTAAAGGTTGCTGAATTTTTTTTATATATATACAGAAGAGATCTTAGTTTGAATAACAACTTGTCGAATAATAACCTTCGAAATTGAAATAATTTTAAATCTCGCCTTGCAGAAATTTTTTATATGGACACCTAATACGATGATGATGATAATGATGATGTGGTGACCGTTAAAAGACCAATGCGCCCTTAGCCTTTAAAAACAAATTGTTTGCAATTAATTAATATCAAATAAGTTAAGAAGATCTCTCGCACGACGTACAATGAAGCCAATTCGATCTTGTTGCTTATTAGTAGGAAATATTAAGAATTTAAAAAATTCAAAATTATATATAAATTTCACAAAAGGGAGTTTTTTTTAGACAAAAAAAATAGTTACCTTTTCACCATCTTAAATTATTCTAATATCATTCGTAGCTAACGTAAAGGAGACAGTGTGGGGGGTTATTTTTTGCGCGAGGGCAGGTGAAACCCTTCTAAAGACACTATCTCAGGGTTTTCTACTCTCCCTTTCCAACGATGACTTTGTGTACTTTCCTGTGCGACCGGCCTTCGACATTACTTCACAGCGTCAAGCTCTCTCTCTCTCTCTCTCTCTCTCTCTCTCTCTCTCTCTCTCTCTCTCTCTCTCTGTCTCCTTTAAACATTATTATTTCTCCCTTTTCCGTAATTTCTTAATCTTTGAATCACTGTAGAGGCATATGCGCTTACTTTATTCCCAGGTATTAGGGTGGTGATGAAAGCAGCAGCAGCATATCGGGCTACCAAATTTTACCTGGTGTTCACTGAAGTACCCAATATCGCTTTCTGATGCTCGTCTCTTCCCCCATTATAAAAATCTCTAGCAACTGAAGCAACACGTCGTGTTCTGGTGTCTCATTAACTCCACATTCAGGGCATGTGTGTTTCCCAGTGTGTTTTTATTTTGCGATGGCAAGTGAAAATCTTGTAAAGACACTATCTGAGGGTCCGCACTGGATAGTAGTGTGGGATTCTACCCTCCCTCCCTCCCACCCTTTCCAACGATGACTGTGTGTACTTTCCTGTGCGACCGGCCTTGGACATTACTTCACAGCGTCAAGCTCTCTCTCTCTCTCTCTCTCTCTCTCCTTTAAACATTATTATTTCTCCCTTTTCCGTAATTTCTTAATCTTTGAATCACTGTAGAGGCTGCATATGCGCTTACTTTATTCCCAGGTATTTTAGGGTGCTGATGAAAGCAGCAGCAGCATATCGGGCTACCAAATTTTACCTGGTGTTGACTGAAGTTCCAATATCGCTTTCTGATGCTCGTCTCTCCCATTATGAAAATCTCTGGTGTCCCATTAAGTCGACAGTGTGGTTAATCTTGATTCGAGGCAGTTTATAAACTTTCCAGACTGCGGGGGGCAGAAGACGTTGAACGGAAATGGTTTTGGTTGTTCGCTCCCCCCCCTCGCCCCCCAATCCTCCTCCTCCTCCTCCTCATTAATAATTTACACCGTACGTACCTTTTCCATTTATGCACTCTATCGATTCCGCGTGCAATCACTAAAACTGGTGACGTATTTTAAATCGAGTATTGTCAGGTAAATATTTTGGTCTTCTCCATTTTAATTAATCTTTTACTCTGCTAAGTATTTTTTTTTCAGTTTACGTAAAGACTGATGTAACAAATGAATGCAAAAGCCAAACTAGAATATATTTTTTTAAAAAAAATTAAATCAAAAGCATACAACTTTAGCTTTCTTTGGAACCTTACAGGTGCAAATACGATTTTTTTTTTTACATAACTGATTTAAATTGTTTATTTATTTGAATGGAGGCGTGACACTCGCGCTGCACTTACTTTCTGACGTTTACAAGGCGAGTTCTAAAATAAATTAATATTTTAAACCCGGGCGCTGTGTCAGCTTATACGACTGGTCTAGCCCCATCCCTCGCCCCCCATACAAACACAAATTTTTAAGTAAATAGTTTCGTAGGCTTCTTCCTCGTCGTCGCCGCCGCCGTCCGTCGTCTTAAAGCCTCCTTTGTGTTGTGAATGACTGTAGGCCAGGCACGTAGCGCGCGTTTTTATGCGGCCAAGCGTAGTACGTTTCGGGACATAAATAACTCAATGCGACGTCATCAAATTTTTATAATTATCCCAGAACCCTTCCTCCTTCTCCTGTCATCCACAATGAGGATTTTTATTGCCCCCGGAGCCAGAGGAGGAATGTTTGCAGAAGACAGTTATTGGCCGTGCCAAACTCTACCGGCCGTGCGTGTAGTTAGGGACACTAATTACTATATTCAGGCATATAAGCCTTCGCCTTAAAAAAAACCCCCCACCTTACAAGAAGAATTTTATAAGAATGGGTTAGCAGTGGCTTCGCGTGCAGCTCTATCACAACTACAGTTATTAAAAATGGTGTTGTTTTTTTATTTTTGGTTGGTGGTTGGTTGCGTAATTTAATCGCAGTCGTTGTTAGCAGCAATCACGGAATTCAATAGCACAGTAGTTTCTAAATATGAGAGAGATATAAAATTAGCTGGCGTCGGCGTCGTTACCAGAGGAACCGCGATCATTCCCCGTCGGGCGGGAAGAGATTAATTAGAAGAAGAAAAAAAACACACACAGCGAAATTTGTAAGTGCTGCCACTACTTCAGCAGGGGGGAATTTTTTCTCAACCACGTGCTCACTGAGTCGGGATTTTTTTTATTTTTTTATTTTGATTTGTGAACCCCCGACTGATTGACGATATTAAACATTCGTGTAAACTAAATTTTTTAGCCCCTGTTCCTCCACCTCATAAATTTGTCATTGGTATTTTGAGTGTGTGGAAAATAGCTTTTTAGTATTACCAACCATTCATGAGCTAATTTGTTTTTTTTTTGGGGGGGTGGGGGGAGTGATCCTTAAAAAACTGGTAACTCCCCTTAGTGGCATAGGAAGGGAATTGAAAAGGTCGGGCGGGAATGTGGAAGGTAGAACAAGGTAGTCAATGGTTGACTAGAAATAGATTCAGGGAAAATTTTTAGAAAACCTGCATCAGATAGGTCGGGGGTTTTTTGAATGACGTCATTAATTAGTTAGTTAAATCTAACTCGGACGTATCCTTTTCCTTGTTCTGGATGACACATGACATATGTTGACGTCCCAAAATTTGTTCTTCTACGCCCAACAGCTTTGTAAAATACTGTCCACATTTCTGTGGAATACTTTGAATAATTGATTGCCATATTTTGTTGTGGTAAACCATTTTTGATGGAGCTGTGATATGCGTCTCTCTCTTTCTCTCTGCCCCCTCTCTTTCTTTCTCTCTTTCTATCTGCCTCCCTCTCTTTCTCGCTCTCTTTCTCCCTCTCTCTCTTTCTCTCTCCCCATCTCTCTTTCTCTCTCCCCATCTCTTTCTCTCTCGCCATCTCTCTTTCTCTCTCCCCATCTCTCTTTCTTTCTCCCCAACTCTCTCTCTCCTTCTCACCCTCTCTCTTTCTCACCCTCTCTCTTTCTCTCCCTCTCTTTCTCTCCCTCTCTTTCTCTCCCTCTCTTTCTCTCTTTCTCCCTCTCTTTCTCTCCCTCTCTTTCCCTCTCTTTCTCTCTTTCTCTCCCTCTCTTTCTCTCCCTCTCCCTCTCTTTCTATCCCTCTGTCTCTTTCTATCCCTCTCTCTCTTTCTATCCCTCTCTCTCTTTCTATCCCTCTCTCTCTTTCTATCCCTCTCTCTCTTTCTATCCCTCTCTCTCTCTTTCTATCCCTCTCTCTCTTTCTATCCCTCTCTCTCTTTCTATCCCTCTCTCTTTCTATCCCTCTCTCTTTCTCTCTCTCTCTTTCTCTCCCCCTCTCTCTCCCCTCTACCTCTCTTTTTCCATTTCTTTCTCCCCTCTCTATCTCTCTCCTCTCTTTCTCTCTATCTCTCTCTTCTCTCTCTATCTCTCCTCTCTCTCTATCTCTCTCCTCTCTCTCTTTCTCTCTCTCTCTCTCTCTCTCTATCTCTCTCTCTCTCGCTGTATTGACATATAATCTTAATTTGAGGTGAACTTCCTCCCCCACGCAATGATCGATGTTGTGAGCAGGTTTGGTTTTTTTCTTTGCGAGTTACGTTCACGTCACATTAGAAATAATTTCCAAAGCGGTTCGTGTTTTTCTCTGAACTCGCGCTGGCTGTGACGCAGTAACAGCTTATTACAGCAGCGCCCGAGTGTTGTGCATTACTGTGACGCATTCCTACTTGGTCCTGGCCCCAGGTGGGTGAGGGGAGGAAGGGGGGAGGGAGAGACTCCTCGTGCGTGTTGACATATGAAGATGCTGTTGGAACTGTGGACACGAGGGCAACGGGACAGGTGCGTCGACGACCCGTCTTCTTGGAAAACCATACACATCCCCAACCATGATTCTAACCCCTTCCCCCCGTCAAGCTGCCAGTGCCACCACAAAGGGCTGTGTTAATCTACCTTACTGATAATGAGAGCAGTTGGCTTCAAATGTATCGATGGGGAAATAAACAAAAAAATGGTTTTTCGCCCACCGGCGTAAATAATCCCAAGGCTTCACCGTAAGGCAAGACGTCCATTAATCCTCAAATCAGAACTCAAATTTCGCATTTCAAAATATCTTCTTTCCTGGTAAATGGCTAAACATAACATGTTACTTTGGTAAAACCGCCGACAGGGACGCCACCGACCGAAGTTTCTGAAAAAAATTATTGCATTTAAACGTCCGATTAGGTGTAAATCGTTAAACAAAAAAATAATTGGCCGGGAAATACGTTAAAAAAAACAAGAAAATTACTGTAAGTGAATGACAAAGCCTTGAAAGTCCTTCGACGAAGTAACATACCCACACATTACATATTCGGGTCTGCACTTGTCCCGTCTCACCATATCAGGAATTTGATGGTGCGACACGTGGTGATGATGATGATGATGTCGTAAATAAAAAAAAATCGAATATATTAACTGATGCCGACGACAAGTTTATAACTAAACTTCTTTATTATTGCTGTTATTTCTAACAAAATTGTGTGTTGAAATTTAGTTCGTTTGAGACATTGAGACGCTCTGAAGTTATGAGCTGTCAATAATAGAGTTCTGTTGATTTCCCCCGCCCCCTCCTTTTTTTTCTTCGTTTTAAATTTGCAAATATCGCTGAATGTGCGGAGGGGGCGGGGGGCGGGGTTGTGTTGGACGACTGTATCACACACACACCTGTTCTCTTCCATTCTTTCTTTCTCTCTCTCTCTCTCTCTACCTCCTTCCCCCCCCTCTTCCTGCCTTTTGAAATTTTTAGTAAGTTCGTTTAATTCTTATAGAATTTTAATTTCTTGCCGACAAGTTTGGTTGTTGTCCAGTGTTTTAAACAGCGTTGTGTTGGACGACTGTGTCACACACCTGTTCTCTTCCATTCTTTCTTTCTTTCTCTCTCTCTCTCTCTACCTCCTTCCCCCCCGCCCCTCTTCCTGCCTTTTGAAATTTTTGGTAAGTTCGTTTAATTTTTATAGAATTTTAATTTCTTGCCGACAAGTTTGGTTGTTGTCCAGTGTTTTAAACAGCGTTGTGTTGGACGACTGTGTCACACACCTGTTCTCTTCCATTCTTTCTTTCTTTCTCTCTCTCTCCTCCTCCCCCCCTCTTCCTGCCTTTTGAAATTTTTAGTAAGTTCGTTTAATTCTTATAGAATTTTAATTTCTTGCCGACAAGTTTGGTTATTTTCCAGTGTTTTTGACAGTGTTGTTCAGGGGTGTGGTCGTGACTGTAATGTTTTATGGGAATTGACTCACAAAGTTGTCGCTTGAGGGACGAATGTGGTGGTTGTCGACTTGAAAGGCCGACGGAGAAACGCTCACAGGGCAAATATTGTGTTTATTCGTTTGTTCTGAAGAATAAGTAAGCATGAAAGATGAGTTGTGGTTGGTTTTTTTTTCCTCTCTCTTTTCGAGGAAGGTAGGGATAATAAAGCGGTCTTGATACAGCCGCTCATGTGGAGCGGAGGAATGTAATTACACGGAATCTGATACGTTTGGCGAGCTTTGCCAGGTCGGCAACAATTATATTAAAAGGGCAATTACGAAATGTGACACGCTTTTCGAGCTCGGTCGACCTTAAAAGGATTTACAGCAGTAGTTACGGACACGTGTAGTTGGGAGCATTGTTGTCGGTTAATTGAGTACTGCGCTTCCTGGAAACTCATCACTGACAGAAAAGATGTAGACCGTAATAGTTGTTGAGCTCGACTGTGAAGTATGGCGATTGACACATTATTCTCCTGTCAGAAAGGTTTTGTCATCTCTTCTCTCTTATCCAATGCTTGCGAAATTTTATCTCAGCGCGCGCTTTTTTTCCCCCCTTCTTTTTCCTTCTCCTCCTTCTCCAGTATACACTTCAAGGAATCATTAAGTTATTATACTGTTAAGTACGCATTTCAAAAGCACCACGCTCTTATAACTAAACTTCTTTATTGCTGTTATTTCTAACAAAATTGTGAGTTGAATTTTAGTTCGTTTGAGACATTGAGACGCTCTGAAGTTATGAGCTGTCAATAATAGAATTCTGTTGATTTCCCCCCCTTTTTTTTCTTCGTTTTAAATTGCAAATATCGCTGAATAGGGGGGAGGGGGAGTTGTGTTGGACGACTGTCACACACCTGTTCTCTTCCATTCTTTCTCTCTTTCTCCTCCTCTCTCTCATCCTCTCCTCTTCTCCTCTCTTACCTCCCCCTCTTCTCCTCTCCTTCTTGCTTCCAGTATACACTTCAAGGAATCATTAAGTTATTATACTGTTAAGTACGCATTTCAAAAGCACCACGCTCTTATAACTAAACTTCTTTATTGCTGTTATTTCTAACAAAATTGTGAGTTGAATTTTAGTTTGTTTGAGACATTGAAGTTGTGAGCTGTCAATAATAGTTCTGTTGATTTCACCCCCCCCTTTTTTTTCTTTTTAAATTGCAAATATCGCTGAATAGGGGGGTGGGGGAGGGTTGTGTTTGACTGTATCACACCTGTTCTCTTCCATTCTTTCTCTCTCTCTCTCTCTCACCCCCCCTCCCTCTTCCTGCCTTTTGAAATTTAAGTCACACTGCCCTGGGCTCGTTTAATTCTTATAGAATTTTAATTTCTTTATGTTGTTGTTCTTTTTTTTTTGTGCAATATTGTAAGCGCCGTCCGTCATTAATCGTGGTTTCTAATCATTGTGTGTTTCAGCAATTCATCTCCTCTCCCCCTACCCCCACAGTTTATTATCTGACTCGTTACTGGTTGGTTAACTAACTAACTAACTACCTAGGTAGCTGTGCGTGTCCGTCGTTGTCGGGGCTATTAACTACATGAAACTACATATTGAAACTAGTTATAAGCACACAACGAGAGTGGAGGAACATTCACCTGTAGAGTACGCACGCGGTTCTGGTGAACAGCAATACCTTGTGAAATTCCCTGTTGGCCTCATTCATGTCCTTCTTAAGATATCTCAAATTATCTCGTTAATTAATTTTTAGCGGTCATATAGGGGACGATATTAATTCAAAGACACTTGATCTCGCGCCTATATAAAAAAAAACTTTGCGTAGTAGATATATATGTAATTTCTTGGTGTGATTGCGATTCATTTTACAGTGGGAGAACGGCAACGTGTTTAAATGGGAGCCGTTCGATTCCTTTTACAGTGGGAGGAACGGCAAGGTGTTGGTTAAATGGGAGCCGTTCGATTCCTTTTTACAGTGGGAGAACGGCAACGTGTTGGTTAAATGGGAGCCGTTCGATTCCTTTTACAGTGGGAGAACGGCAACGTGTTTAAATGAGAGCCGTTCGATTCCTTTTACAGTGGGAGGAACGGCAACGTGTTTAAATGGGAGCCGTTCGATTCATTTTACAGTGGGAGAACGGCAACGTGTTTAAATGAGAGCCGTTCGATTCCTTTTACAGTGGGAGAACGGCAACGTGTTTAAGTGAGAGCCGTTCGATTCCTTTTACAGTGGGAGAACGGCAACGTGTTTAAATGAGAGCCGTTCGATTCCTTTTACAGTGGGAGAACGGCAACGTGTTTAAATGAGAGCCGTTCGATTCCTTTTACAGTGGGAGAACGGCAACGTGTTTAAATGAGAGCCGTTCGATTCCTTTTACAGAGGGAGGACGGCAACGTGTTTAAATGAGAGCCGTTCGATTCCTTTTAAAAGCGGGAGAACTGCAAGGTGTTGGTTAAATGGGAGCCGTTCGATTCCTTCTACAGTGGGAGAACGGCAAGGTGTTTAAATGGGAGCCCTTGGATTCCTTTTAAAAGCGGGAGAACTGCAAGGTGTTGGTTAAATGGGAGCCGTTCGATTCCTTTTACAGTGGGAGGAACGGCAACGTGTTTAAATGGGAGCCGTTCGATTCCTTTTACAGTGGGAGAACGGCAAGGTGTTGGTTAAATGGGAGCCGTTCGATTCCTTTTACAGTGGGAGAACGGCAACGTGTTTAAATGAGAGCCGTTCGATTCCTTTTACAGCGGGAGAACGGCAACGTGTTTAAATGGGAGCCGTTCGATTCCTTTTACAGTGGGAGAACGGCAACGTGTTTAAATGGGAGCCGTTCGATTCCTTTTACAGTGGGAGAACGGCAACGTGTTGGTTAAATGGGAGCCGTTCGATTCCTTTTACAGTGGGAGAACGGCAACGTGTTTAAATGGGAGCCGTTCGATTCCTTTTACAGCGGGAGAACGGCAACGTGTTTAAATGAGAGCCGTTCGATTCCTTTTACAGTGGGAGAACGGCAACGTGTTTAAATGAGAGCCGTTCGATTCCTTTTACAGTGGGAGGAACGGCAAGGTGTTGGTTAAATGGGAGCCGTTCGGCCTTCCAGGGAATGAGAGCCAGAAGTCTTATGATGAAAGACAATAATAAACAAGTTTACTGTAGCGCAGCTGCGTGGATCATAATATTGACAACGTTGATTCGACGGCAAAAAGGAAGAGTTTCAAGGTTAAATCAGCTCCCATTTAACGTACGGGAGCAGCCGCCGCCATTTAGAAGCTGCGTAGATTATTCTTCTTTTTTTGCTTTACCGACTGACTGAGCCAATTTAATTAAATTTTACTCGTAAATTTATATTTTCACTTAAATATATTTGAGTTAGATTTTTCTTTTGGAGATTTGGTAAAGTAATATTATAAATAAATGGAATATTCAAAATAAAAACATTATTATTATTATTATTTAACAATTTGATTGTACAAAAATATTTTTGTTGGTGTAAGCAAAGTCGAACACCACAACTCTGTATGGAAGAGAGGGACTATTCTGCTGGAAGATCACCGCCCTCTTAACTAATACGGGTGGGTTACAGTCCCTCCTCCCCGTAAAATGCGCGACAGGTCCTCTTAATCACGCAAGCGACGGCCAAAAAAGGAAAATTGTTACTACTGCCTGCGACGACGACCCAAACTAAAACTACTCCGCTTCTTCCCGGAACGCTGGAAGCCTGAAAATAAAATAATTCTCAGGAGTCGACAGACACAGGTAAACGACACTTGGCAGAAATTAGGCTCTTTCTGCTGCCCGAGGAATAATTTCAGTGGCGGTCTTCCGAGAAGTGAGTGAGTTGCTTGCTTGCATCACAGTTCAAACTTGTCAACATCTTCCTTCACACTTGTTACTTGGAACGTTCACGACAGGACTTGGAATGAATGAATGAAACAGCAATTAAGATCTGTGATCCACGATGAATTCCAATCACACAGCCTTTTGATGAAATCCGGAGGGTATCACTATAATGTTTCAGATTAGTTATTAACGACTTCCTGCTGTCTCATAATAGTAAAAAAAAATCCAATCGTACAAAGCTAAAATTAGTTTAAATAAAAACTAAGAAGTCGAATACTTCGACACATTTTTTTTTGCGCATGTTCAATATATTTTCACAATATAACACTCGATCGACCTTGAGAAACGTCTGGACCGAGCCAAAAAAAAAATAAAAAATAATAAATTGTAACACGAAGGCGTGGAAAGGTAAAAGAAGTATTCCCAAAATTTTTAATTTCTTACAGCCTACATAATTGACATGGAGCAATGTCACACGGTGTGGTGTGATGTTGTGATGATGTCGTTGCGAACCTTTCTTTCATTATTTCTTTCTTTCCTTCTTTCATTATTTCTTTCTTTCCTTCTTTCATTATTTCTTTCTTTCCTTCTTTCATTATTTCTTTCTTTTTTTCATTATTTCTTTCTTTCTTTCATTATTTCTTTCTTTCATTATTTCTTTCTTTCATTATTTCTTCATTTCTTTCATTATTTCTTTCTTTCCTTCTTTCATTATTTCTTTCTTTCCTTCTTTCATTATTTCTTTCCTTCTTTCATTATTTCTTTCTTTCTTTCATTATTTCTTCCTTTCTTTCTTTCATTATTTCTTTCTTTCTTTCATTATTTCTTCCCTTCTTTCATTATTTCTTTCTTTCATTATTTCTTCCTTTCTTTCATTATTTCTTTCTTTCTTTCATTATTTCTTTCTTTCCTTCTTTCATTATTTCTTTCTTTCATTTTTTCTTTCTTTCATTATTTCTTTCTTTCTTTCTTTCATTATTTCTTTCTTTCTTTCATTATTTCTTTCTTTCTTTCATTATTTCTTTCTTTCTTTCATTATTTCTTCATTTCTTTCATTATTTCTTTATTTCTTTCTTTTTTCATTATTTCTTTCTTTCTTTCATTATTTCTTAACCGAATTAGGAAAAGGTTAAAATCTATAAGAACACTTGCAGAGTATAATAAACACCACAACAATTAGTGGATTTGTGAACCTGATCACCATAATAACCTTTCTTACTTAAACAAACACATATATGCTTGTGTGGTACGTTATGTATGTTTTTATAATTTTATGGTAATGGGGGGCGGAGGGGAATAGATCCCGGATATAAAGTTCGACGACAGAAATTACATAAACCAATATGTGGACAAATAAATAAATCACACTTAATTAAATATATATATCCGAGACTGAAATTTTTGTGTCCTGGACTTCGTATACGAGGAAAAAAAATAAAACAAAACTGCCAATGAGTCATAATTTTTTTTTATGTTATTAAACACAGTAGAAGAACGTTTCGTCTACAATTTTGGGAATACTTCTTTTACCTTTCCACGCCTTCATATTACAATTTTTTTTTCTTCGTCCAGACGTTTCCTCAGGGTTATATTGTGAAAATATATTGTGAACAAGCGCAAAAAAAATATCGAAGGATTCGACTTCAAAAAAGAAGCCATTTATGAAATATCCTTACAGGTGATATTATCTATGGAGGAAACCTGCAGCAGCCCTGAAGCAGCCAGTTGAGTTGAGTGAGATGATAATAATTCACTTCTCCGTGTTTTCCCGATCAATCCAGTCTTTAATTGATCTTATTAACCAACCTGTGGGTCCATCGGCCCTTTTTATTGGAGGAGGAGGACGACCAACTTATCGTCCCTACGGCGTTGCCATTCTTCATATTTTTTGATCCTCTCTCATCAACTCTCTCTCTCTGTCTCTCTCTCTGCCTCTCTCTGCCTCTCTCTGCCTCTCTCTGCCTCTCTCTGTCTCTCTCTGTCTCTCTCTGTCTCTCTCTGTCTCTCCTTCTCTCTCTCTCTCCTTCTCTCTCTGTCTCTCCTTCTCTCTCCTTCTCTCTCTCTGTCTCTCTCTGTCTCTCTCTTTCTGCCTCTCTCTCTGTCTCTCTCTGTCTGTCTCTCTCTCTCTCTCTCCCTCCCCTTCCAGACACCTCTGTTTGTTTGTAATCTGCGGCACCTCATCGGCCCATAATGTCTTATAGGCGATATTTGGTGCCAATGTGTATGTCTGTGTGTGTATATTTTTTTTTAGCATTTGCATTACCGGAAAGTGCCTCAAAACGAAAATTAAGGCAACCTGTGCCGTCGACGCCAATATATTTGTAGGGGACGAATCGTTGACTTTTTCTTTTTTTTTTGACTGTGTGTGTGTATCGCGTGGCTTCTCGAGGAGTTCTTCATTGTGGTGCACGACCCCCAATCTTAGCATGACAATGGCATTGTTGTGTGGGGCACGTGTTGCCATCTCCAACACCACTCTCCCCCTCTCCTCCTGTAAGTGTGAGTTCAAAGGAACCGATCGATGGTGGAGAGGGCGACGGAAGCGATGATGTGGGCGACACCCTTCACACCCCCCCCCCTACCACCTACAACTACGGCGATTAGCCAGACAACAAAACTGTATCGGGTTGGTTGGTTGGCGAACCTGACTGACTCAAACAACTGCCTTATTGCGTACGGTGCGCCAAACAGACCAATTTATTTTCAATCCTCTCCAGTTGATTTTGTAAATGATGGCCGGGGGGTGGGGGAGGAGGAGGGGAATATTATTTTATATCAATCATCATTACCTTACACGACGAAACAGTCATCGTCGTTATCCAGGCACTTGTCGTCGTAAAGTGTTGTTTCATTTGGGGAACACACGCCACCCGGTCACCAAATTTCCCAGGCAGATTAATTCCGGAACCGGCGACGACGAGGAGGTGTCTTGAGCTGCTTTATGGTCCAAGTGAGTGTCAGTCAGCCGCCCCAGTCCCTATCTTTTGTTTTGATTCGTAGCCGCCAAGACGGCGCGCGGAAAAATCCCAACCCCCTTTCTTCCTCCTTCCTGGGCCAGCGACTTGCTTATGCCCAAATATTTGTTATTTAAGTTTCCGTAAATAATAATAATATAAAAATTGGACACGGGTTCTCTACTGCGCTACAATTTTAATAATTCACTTCTCCGTGTTTTCCCGATCAATCCAGTCTTTAATTGATCTTATTAACCAACCTGTGGGTCCATCGGCCCTTTTTATTGGAGGAGGAGGACGACCAACTTATCGTCCCAACGGCGTTGCCATTCTTCATATTTTTTGATCCTCTCTCATCAACTCATCAACTCTCTCTCTCTGTCTCTCTCTGTCTCTCTCTCTGCCTCTCTCTGCCTCTCTCTCTGCCTCTCTCTGCCTCTCTCTGCCTCTCTCTGTCTCTCTCTCTGTCTCTCTCTGTCTCTCCTTCTCTCTCTCTGTCTCTCCTTCTCTCTCCTTCTCTCTCCTTCTCTCTCTCTCTATCTCTCTCTGTCTCTCTCTCTTTCTGCCTCTCTCTGTCTCTCTGCCTCTCTCTGTCTGTCTCTCTCTCTCTCTCCCTCCCCTTCCAGACACCTCTGTTTCTTTGTAATCTGCGGCACCTCACCATCGGCCCAGAATGTCTTATAGGCGATATTTGGTGCCAATGTGTATGTGTATGTGTGTATATTTTTTTAGCATTTTCATTACCGACCGGAAAGTGCCTCAAAACGAAAATTAAGGCAACCTGTGCCGTCGACGCCAACTCTAATCGTGTCAGGTTTACAAATGAAATAATATATTTGCAGGGGACGAATCGTTGACTTTTTCTTTTTTTTTGAGTGTGTGTGTGTGTATCGCGTGGCTTCTCGAGGAGGAGGAGGAGGAGGAGTTCTTCATTGTGGTGCACGACCCCCAATCTTAGCATGACAATGGCATTGTTGTGTGGGGCACGTGTTGCCATCTCCAACACCCTCTACCACCTCCTGTAAGTGTGAGTTCAAAGGAACCGATCGATGGTGAAGAGGGCGACGGAAGCGATGATGTGGGCGACACTCCTCACCCCCCCCCCCTACCACCTACAACTACGGCGATTAGCCAGAACAACAAAACTGTATCGGGTTGGTTGGTTGGCGAACCTGACTGACTCCAAAATCTGGCTTATTGCGTACGGTGCGCGTACGAATTTCAAACAGACCAAACTCTCTTGTGTGTTCGGAATTTATTCTCAATCCTCTCCAGTTGATTTTGTAAATGATGGCGTGGGGGGGGAGGAGGGGAGGGGAATATTATTTTATATCAATCATCATTACCTTACACGACGAAACAGTCATCGTCGTTATCCAGGCACTTGTCGTCGTAAAGTGTTGTTTCATTTGGGGAACACACGCCACCCGGTCACCAAATTTCCCAGGCAGATTAATTCCGAAACCGGCGGCGACGAGGAGGTGGTGTCTTGAGCTGCTTTATGGTCCAAGTGAGTGTCAGTCAGCCGCCCCAGTCCCTTTCTTTTGATTCAGAGCCGCCAAGACGGCGCGCGGAAAAACCCCAACCCCTTTCTTCCTGGGCCAGCGACTTGCTCATGCCCAAATATTTGTTATTTAACTTTCCGTAAATAATAATAATAAAAATTTTGGACGCGGGTTCTCTACTGCGCTACAATTTTTACCTTCACCTCTGGAAGTACTGTAAATCTACAAAAATGACGTCAAAATGGTTTTAAAGACCTTGCATTTCCTGGTTTGGTAATTATAATAGCTTGATCATTACTCATCTGAACCGTATCTAACGGTATTAAGATGAAAATCCTCAGTGATCGCAGCCTTCCCTCACAGAGCCGAGTCTCGGACAACGAACTTCACCAAGGTTCACAAGATGAAAGTGACACAAAGAAGTATGGAAAGTTCTGTGTTAGGAATCACACGAACAGGCCGTAAAAGGTATGAGTGTATATGCAGAACAAATGTGACAGACAAAGCGGTAAGTATAAAATCTTTAACATGGCATCTCAAGAAGATTGGATGGGTTGGCGAAGGAGCAAAAACAGTACAGTAGTGCCCATGACGGCAACAAAGCGATCACGCGCGGCCTCGGAGCCATAGGGAAGTTGAAACCTACAAATCTTGACGTTCATCTCTCATGCCTCTTGATTGCCATTGGAAATAATTTGCGCATCTGGAAAGAATCGCTGGAATAATTATACTTTCACCGACTGTACATCTCACTTTTCAAAAAAAAAATGTCAGGTTTATAGACATTTGTATTTGTAAAATTTCAGCAGCCGTCAGATGCTTGTTGAAGCGCCTTGAGTAACTGACTGACTGGTGACGTATTCGGTGTCTCATTATTCTTACATGCAAGTATTGCGCCTCGCTAAAGGCTTGCTTCCTTGCTCCACTTTCTCCATTTTAAACGTCCCCTTCTCTTTTCTTTACTTTCTCGCCATTTGCCTCGCAACCGAGTAACTCGATTATCCTTGTGTCGCCTCATGGTTAAGACGAATGTATTTTTTTTTTTTTGGAAGAGTTGTTGAAGGTCTTCTTGGCACATCTTGGTCTCATCAATGCGAATTTCCGTCGATGCAAAAAAAAAATATACATATATATTTCATTGACGATAAATATAATAAAAAAGTACTTGGTAGGCTGACGATATTTACCTGATTGCTAATGGTTTTGATTTTTGGTACTTATAATTTTAAGCATGATGGACGTTGTAAAATGAATAAAGTATTCTCGGGTTAGGTTGCGAATAAGGCGCGACGTTTCGAACGGCCGATAGCTTGAATGAAGATGATGAAGGCAAGGCTATCATTAGCCGTTCGAAACGTCGCGCCTTATTCGCAAACCTAACCCGGACGGAAACCCGAGAATACTTTATTCAGCATATACGCCGCCGGGAAAACCTTCGTTCTTTAATTTTCTTTCTTTCATTATTTCTTCCCTTCTTTCATTATTTCTTTGTTTCTTCCTTCCTTCCTTTCTTTCATTATTTGTTCCTTTCTTTCATTATTTCTTTCTTCCTTCCTTTCTTTCATTATTTGTTCCTTTCTTTCATTATTTCTTCCTTTATTTCATTATTTCTTCCTTTCCTTTCTTCTCTTCTTCTTCCTTCCTTCTTCCTTTCTTTCATTTCTTTCATTCTTCCTTTCTTTCATTATTTGTTCCTTTCTTTCATTATTTCTTCCTTTCTTTCATTATTTCTTCCTTTCTTTCTTTCTTTCTTTCTTTCTTTCTTTCTTTCTTTCTTTCTTTCATTATTTCTTCCTTTCTTTCATTATTTCTTCCTTTCTTTCATTATTTCTTCCTTTCTTTCATTATTTCTTCCTTTCTTTCATTATTTCTTCCTTTCTTTCATTATTTCTTCCTTTCTTTCTTTCATTATTTCTTCCTTTCTTTCATTATTTCTTCCTTTCTTTCATTATTTCTTTCTTTCATTATTTCTTTCTTTCCTTATTTCTTCCTTATTTCCTTTCATTATTTCTTCCTTTCTTTCATTATTTCTTCCTTTCTTTCATTATTTCTTCCTTTCTTTCATTATTTCTTCCTTTCTTTCATTATTTCTTCCTTTCTTTCATTATTTCTTCCTTTCTTTCTTTCTTCCTTCCTTTCTTTCATTATTTGTTCCTTTCTTTCATTATTTGTTCCTTTCTTTCATTATTTCTTCCTTTCTTTCTTTCTTTCTTCCTTCATTTCTTTCATTATTTTCTTTCTTTCATTATTTCTTCATTTCTTTCATTATTTCTTCATTTCTTTCATTATGTCTTCCTTTCTTTCATTATATCTTTCTTTCCTTCTTTCATTCTTTCTTTTTTTCATTATTTCTTTCTTTCATTATTTCTTCCCTTCTTTCATTATTTCTTTCATTATTTCTTTCTTTCATTATTTCTTCATTTCTTTCATTATTTCTTCATTTCTTTCATTATGTCTTCCTTTCTTTCATTATTTCTTTCTTTCTTCCTTTTTTCTTTCCTTCTTTCTTTCTTTCATTATTTCTTTCTTTCTTTCATTATTTCTTCCTTTCTTTCATTATTTCTTCCTTTCTTTCATTATTTCTTCCTTTCTTTCATTATTTCTTCCTTTCTTTCATTATTTCTTCCTTTCTTTCATTATTTCTTCCTTTCTTTCATTATTTCTTCCTTTCTTTCTTTCTTTCTTTCTTTCTTTCTTTCCTTATTTCTTTCTTTCTTCCTTTCTTTCTTTCCTTCTTTCCCCATGACTACAACCCATTGAGGGAGGGCCTGGGCCTACCGAGGAGTCGACTGCGGACTGTCTGCCTGTCATCCTGCATGACACATTCCGAATTTGGAGTGACACACACACACAGCACGTGGTGGTCAGTCAGCGTATTATCGATCCTCCTGCAACAGTCCTTAATCCCATGACGACACAAACATCCAAGCCCCATGCCAGGCCAGGATTCGAACCCGGGGTTTGTTGTGAGTCAGCAACTAGAGGCAGGCTAGCCACTACTACAACCACCACAGCAGGAGGTCGGCTCGTTCTTTAATAGACATTGTAAAATGTATACTTTTTGTTTTTTTGCGACGCCGAAACTCATTTGATGTTTTCCAGGATTCGCTTGAAACTGATCTTACTCTGTTACAGTTTGATTTAGTTGTTGATGATGTTTCACTCAGCAGGTCTTGAAACTTTTAGGAGCATCACGCGATAGAGATTTCTGCTTTGATCTGCGTGTAAATTCCTTGCTCTTTCCGGACGGTTGTGAATAGATATTTATATCTGCCCCTGGTATGCAACATCCGGCCAGTAAAGCGAAGAATGCGCGTGACTTTAATTCCCCTCGAGTTTGTTTCGCTGGATAGTAAATAGCTGTAGTTTATGCACAATGTACTGTGGACGAGTCGCTTTTAGCCTGCCCCAGCACATGCCGCCGCCGCACGCTGAAAGCATCAATCACGGACGACGACGCCTCTCCTCTCCTTCTCCTCTCCTCTCCTCTCCTCTCCTCAACACTTCACCGACAGACACATCAGAATAAAGTCGTCGCAACTAAGTAAGGCTCGAGGGGGAATTGTCAACGCTCCTCTTTCCTCCCGTCCAGTTTAATATGTCACGTAACGTCCATTTGTAGTCGACTCCTCGCCAACGGGATCTGGCGTTACCCTGGAAACGAGGACAGTAACTGAGTGGTAGATAAACCTGTCTTCTCCAGTCAATCAACTTCCATATTCCAACACTCGCAGCTATTAATGAGCACGAGTTGGTTTTTTTATGTTTAGGAGGTATATGTATTGGGGTCAAAGACCTTGGGCATAGCCTATTAACCAAAAAAAATATATATCTTGCATGTGGTTGAAGGGCGCTGCGGGTGTTTTTTCTCGCAGGCATTGCTTCACCCCCAAAGTGACTGCGGGGCTCACCTGATCATGTCGGGGATGCCTCCTGCACTCTCTCTCTCTGGGTATTTTTTTTATCAAAGTTCTCATATGCCGAGACACCTTCACCTATTTTAGGAGGTATATGTACCGGGGTCAAAGACCTTGGGGCATATGGCAAGAGCTGTCCGCTGATCCCATTGGATCAGTCGGCCAACTGCCTCCTAAAAATGGTGGAGACACGGAGAAGGGAATGCTGCTGCGACCCCACAGCAGCAAACTCGTCTCCCGTCATTCACAGGGAAGGGCGTGAGAATAGTACCACCCAATGCCCCCCCGACCTACCTGATGCAGGTTTTCTAGGGTTTTCCCTGCATCTCTTTAGGTGAAACACCACCGCGTGCAGGGTAGGATCCTTAAACCATAGCCCGGGGGCCCCTAGTTAACCCTTGCTAGGCTACCTTGCTCTACCTTCCGCATCCCCCCTCCCTTTTCAATTCCCTTCCTATGCTATTAAAGGGGAGTTGCCTGTTTCAGGATCACCCTCATGTAGCCAGCCTGTCAACCCAAAAAAAAAATTGCATGTGGATA